>KK120086.1:371867-411136 GCA_000611955.2 Stegodyphus mimosarum | reverse complement strand
TTCGATAGGAAAGTTCAAACTAAAAATAATTTGGTTAATTAAAATAATGAATGCTACAAGACAACTGAAAGATTTCAGATTTTAACGGTCGCCCAAAAGGGCTTGTTAAGGTTTCTGCGCGCAGTCGCTGAGCTTGCACTCTACCAGTCTGCTGTTACACTCTCCTACTAACTTCCTTTTTTTAATATCTTTTTAACTTTATTATTAAGCGCCATTTTCTTTGCACTTACGCTGTATAAAATTTAACAGAAAAATTACAAAAATTCCATAATGGAAGCATAGCAGTATACGTTTAGAATTCCCGAGGCAGCGTTAAGTGTTGGCATGCAATTTTTTTTTCTAGTCTTTTCTCAGTTTATATTTACAAAACTTTATACTGTCTTTTTATTACTAACGTTTTGTGTAATAAAAAGATAATAGGTCATGCTGCGGATTCTGCTCCGTAACACGACCTCTAGGCCACTAAATTTCCTAGAATACACAATAAAACAAATTCGAAATTCCAAAATTCGGGCTTCCAGGTGTCCATATTTGGGTGAAGGCAGCGCTTAGTAAAAACTAAAAATTAAAATAATTAAACCAAAATTAAAAAAAATATAAAGAGATAAATAGAAATTTAAGAAATTATTAAATTAATTATAAATAGTTAAATAAAAAATAAATTATCGGATCTCATTTTATTTAGGGCTCCGTCTGGAATTACAATTCCACTCAAAATCTTGGAAGTAGTTCAGCCGATCTCAGTCTGGATTTAAGCCCTGTTTATATGTATAATGTGCTTTTTCACTGTATGATAGATGCAAAAACTATTCTTTTTTTGCACCCCACTCATCAAAAAAAAAAAAATGGAACAAGTAAAGAGCCATTAAGGAGAATAGTGAAAATTCTAGAAAAAGTATGAGCATATGGAACTAAATTTTAAAGGAAAAATGTGTCTTTGAAAGTAAAAAAGAGAAAAGCAAGATTTTTCATAGCGATGGTCCGTCGATATACTTCTAGCCGTCAAGTGTAAATTTGCCCTGAATACGATCCATTAATAACGTGCGAATAAACGTGATTTCTCTGTACTAGAGACAGTAGTAGCCTCCTGCGCTTGTCGCATCGTTCAAAAAGACTATTGGAGGTCTGCAGTAGGAAATCGCTAGCGTGGCATGTGCACGATCACGGTATCACTGTCAGTATTTTCAGGAACGAAAAATTTACTCGCTGTCATAAATCATTGCATTTCCTGAAGAATAAGCTAGTGTGTTTTTTCTACATAAAAGGTTACAGCAACAACAGGTATGTGAGCGTGGGCTTTTCTTTCCTTACACAGAGGTTGAGACAAAAGTCTTAACCTCTGTGTAAGGTTTGTGCCCGAAAGAAAGACAGGCTTGCATTCAGAAGTTAGAGTAGATTTTTAAGGCATAATTATTAAAATTTGTGTAATGAAATTGGGTTCATTACAGGAAAGAAGAGCCGGAGCTCTTTCATTTAGGGCTCCGGCTAACATTATGATTTATCTCAAAAACTGAGAAGTGCCGGAGCCAGGTTCCGGTGCAGTTTAAGCTCTGGGCGCAGGACTACTTTATTCAAAATTTGATGGCCCTAGGTACCGTTGTTTTTTCGCAATGCGAAAAGCATGCATACATTCATGCAAATTCTTCATTATTTAATTTCTTTAAATATAACATAGTACGACATTATTTGGTGGCAACAATTTGAAAAGTGATTCATACTTTTATTGTGATTCAGCATAAAATCCTGTTTTGAGACTAATAGCCGTTCTCGGGTAATAAATAAATAAATAAAAAGGATATAAAATAAAAACATAATAATAAAAAAAGGAAAGCTTTCAGATTTTATATTACGCCCGAATGAGCGTTTTTTAACCGTTTTGTATGTTACCTCTATTTATTAAATATCATATTCTTCGTACTTAACTGCAAAATTCAATTCATGAGCAATATGGCAAAATAATTTAAAAGAGCACATCTTAAAAATAAAAAATAATACTTTAAAAAAAATCCGAATGTTTTCAGATTTTATATTACACCCAAAGGGGATTTTTTTTTCATTTTGTGTGTTACCTTTATTTATTGAATATCATGTTCTTCGCACTTGAACCATAAAATTCAACAACATTCAAAATAATTTAAAAAGAGTATATCTTTAGAATTTCCGATACACAGTCTCCCGCGCTGGTGATAATATGTTTTTTTTTCCTGTACAGTGTTGCCATTGCTCGCTTTGAAATTGTTGAGTTTATTAATCAAAAACTCATAAATGCTTTACAAAATATGAAACAGATAATAAAACAAGTTCCAAATTTGGGCCTCCACATGTCCATATTTGGGTGAAAACGTTCAATATTCAAAATTTGATTGCTCTAGGTACCGTTGTTTTATCACAATGCGAGAAACATATATACATTTATGCAGATTCTTCATTATGTACTTTCTTTAAATATAATACAGGGCGATATTATTTGGTGGCAACAGTTTGAAAAGGGATTCAATGCTTTTATTGATTCGCCGCAAATTGCCATTTCGAGACTAATAGTCCTTCTAGGCTAACGAGACTTCAGGCTAAAAACCTGATTCAAAAAATTACATGAGAAATAAATGTAATTTTTGGGCAACCAAAAAATTCTGTTCCCACAATTAAACTATCTGCAAATGCCAAAATGACAATACGCCATAGTTGTAATGGTCAGTATACAGAGAGTAAATTTTGAATGCTGTTTCTTATAAGTGTAAAAGACAGGATCATATCACGAAGGTTTATCAACCTAAAGACAAAAAATGTATTTCATATAGTTCAAAGCATCATAAGACCTATAAAACAGTCACAGTTTTGGAGGAGATTAGAGCATATTCTACAAATTTTATTGTTCAGTGCGTTTTTGCTATATAAAAGGTAACGACAACAATTTTTGTAGAAGAAAAACAGTTTATTCTGAACTTTGATGTAGGATCCTTTTGTTAAATTATTTCTTACAATACTTTCAATACATTTTTCAGTAAAAGAAACTAGTTCTTCAGATATGTTTGTTTTGCAAAATTATGTATTTCCAGAGAAATTTACTTCCTTTGAAAGGTTAGAGAAATTAATAATATTTTTTTTTATATCACAGCTTGAGATTTCAGACGCAACATGAGTAAGCATGTGAAGCCGTGCATAATTGGTTCATCTTGTTGGCATAAATTCTGTTAATTCAATTGAGAAAGTGATTAAAAAATTTGATAATGTTTTACCAAAATGTTAGCCTCATATAAAAGACATGTATTATCATTTATGATTGATTCTATCATCAAGGCAATTTGTCATTTAATTAATGAATACTGGTTTCAATTAACTCACAGATGCAACAATGGTATAATAACTTAGAGGGAAGGCGAGTTCACCCCCAATAGTGACTTTTTTTTTTTATATGAAACATTTTATAAAGTGTAGTCATATGGATCATCAGAGCAGAAAATACAATTTCAATTAATTGGATTATGGTGAAACTCACTGTGATTGATTGTCTGCTAAAGGGGAGAAATTTTTTTGTGGAGTATAAAAGTCTATATGGAGGCCTTAGAAGCTGAAAATTGACTCATATTCATGTTGGAAAAGAAGCACTCTCTTCTATTCGTGTTGCCATCAAAATAACCAAACAAACCAAAATCAAAGTAAACCATCAAAATGCTCATTCAACTAGTCAGTCTTTGGCATTTGACTATAGGTTGAACTACCAGTTCTTAATAGTCTTATTCAAACGGTTACTGGTAAGGTGAAAAATGTGATGCTGAATTGTCATGCAAAACTGAATTGTGGGAAGGTTTATCTGACAAAGTATTGAAAGAAATCATAATGAGATTTTAAACAATTTCTGGTCTTATTATGACTTCCTTACTCACTTCAGAATGAAAATTATGAATTTCAGTTAAATTAAGATCACACTGATACAAATAAGAAACAATTCCTCACTAAGAGAAAAAATGCTGCATAGCTTTTTTTCTGTTACTGCTTGGGAAAACAAAACAGAGAGATGGTGGGTCAGTGGCTTTGAATCTGTAGTTTAGTCTGAAATACAGAAGAGAACCCAGTTACAAAGACTGTAATTCTAATGCAAAATTCCCTCATCATTGCTCTAGGTGTCAATTGTTGTGAAAGGAATTTTTCTAAATACAAATTGATTAAGAAGCACTTAGACTTAAAAATGATTACCTTCAGTTTAAAATCTTACTGTACTACCAATAAAACGAGAACAATGAAGTGAAATTCCTTAATGTTATAAGGTATTTCTCCAGCCTTCTTGGCATGCCTTCGTAGTGTAATGCTCAGCACGCTCGGGCGAGATGTACGTGGTTCGAGGCCTAGCGAGGGTATTGCTCATTTCTTCAACATTCTGCTTCAAAAAAATCCTAATGACTCTACAATGTCATCAATAATTTTGCGAACAAAACAGCATTTGGGAATGTTGGAATTAAAGGTTTACTTCAAAATAAATCCAGAGTTATATTTATTTTCCTATATATATATATATATATATCTTTTGATGATGATTTTAAATTGAATTTCTTTTCCTTGGAGATGATGTATGGAACGTTTTCTTATTATAATTTATTGCGAATTATATATACACTGGTGTGCAGAAATTAAGGACGAAGTGGAAAAATTAGCATATCAGCTGAACAAAGAGGCAGAGCGGACAGAAAGACCAATCAGGAGATTAAGTAAGGTGATGTATGGTAGCACATGCGCAGATATGCAGGTAGACGTAATGGGGGAGTGTCTGAGTAGTGTAAAGCATGTTGTCGGTGTAAGATCAGTATTTCTGGCAAAGAGATTGCACGCCGTATAGCAGTTAAAATCACACCGAGTTGCTGCCTCAGCGAGAAATGGCGAATAATCAATCTGTTAGACGACATCTGGATGCTTTTACCCAAGGTCGAATCATTGGGAAGTTGGAGGAAGGCCGCAGTGTGACAAGTGTGGCTGCAGAGTTCGGAATTGCTCACAGCATCGTTTCACGACTTTGGAGACAATTTCAAACTACAGGAACAGCAATCGGGGGGTTTAGTAGTGGTCGTCCACAAGGAACCACACCCGCAGATGACCGGTATATTGCCTTACAGGCCAGAAGAAACAGGCGGCAGACAGGGGGAGAAATCGCTAGACACACGACACAGGCGACTGGACGACCGATATAGCGTTTTACCTTGTCCAGAAGACTGCACGGTGGTGGTCTGTTTGCACGAGGCCCTGTACGGTGTGTACCTCTAACGCCGGCCCACCGGAGAAGGCGTTCTCTGTGGTCCCGGGAACACCGGAATTGGGGAGACAAAGAATGGGGACGAGTACTCTTTACAGATGAGAGCAGATTTAGTCTGAGTTGCGATTCTAGACACATACACATCTGGACAGAGCCGGGAACACGCAACAACCCTTTCAACGTCATCAAAAGGGACCGTTTTGGAGGTCGCGGAGTTCTCGTTCGAGCAGACATAATGCTTGGTAGCCGGACCGATCTTCATATCTTCCAAGGAGGTTCGTCACCTGGGACTGCTATTGTAACGAGATTCTTCTTCCTTACATGCGTCTTTTCACAAGGGCTATGGGTCCTCAGTTCCTCTTCATGGACGACAACGCTCCACGTCATCGCACAGTTACTGTCGAAGAGCTGTTGGAGAGTGAAGATGTTGAACACATGGATTGGTCGGCAAGGTCTCTGGATCTAAATCCCGTCAAGCGTGTACGGAACTTACTAGGGAGACCCGCGGCAGCACGTAACTTATCGCCAGTAACGATTCCGAAACTGCGATTGGTGCTACAAGAGGAACGAGCAGCAGTGTCTCAACAGCTCATTAACAACCACATATCCAGCATGCACAAATGATGTGAAATCTGCCTAGCAGTCAGGGGAGATCATATCCTCTATTAAAGACCGGATGTTTCTTGCTGGACACCCATCACAGGGATGTGTCGGCCTTCAGTCGCATTGCGCTCCATGCTACTTTTTCAATAAAGCTTCTTTTTATCCCTCTGATTTCTCTTTTAGTAAGTGTTGCTTACATTACTCATGTCCTTACGTATTGGGGATCTTACGGTATTAAATGTGTTGATTTGGAAAGCTTTTGTACAAAGTTATATTGAAAAAACCGTCTCGTCCTTAATTTTTGCACACCAGTGTATATAGTTCTGGCATTTTGTCCACCCCCTTTTTTTAAGCATTGAGAGCAGCAGCAAAAGTTCTGCTATATCACTACATAGATACCACTAAACCTATTGTAAACCCTGTTTGACTACACCAAATTTTTCTATAACTTAACCCCTGAACAGGGAGGATTTCTTAGTTTATGCTCATAAATTTAAAATTGGAAGTAAAAAATAGAGTCAGAACTTCAAAATGAAAAAGTTGGGCCATTCCATATGAGTTTATGCTATAACAATTGCTAAATATTGGTGCGTGCGTACGGGCTCGTTATGGATTGAATGCACAAGTCGTTAAAAAGTTAACAAAATTTATTCTTTCCACAAGAAATAAATCAAAATGCTGAAATATTTCTTCAGAGATATTCGCACAATATCTCAAACGTTTAGCAAAACTAAATTCACAGATAAAATTGCAAAACTAAATTCAAAACAGATAAAATAATTCTATTTCACAGCGAAATCGCTACAATCAATAACAGTATTAAGTAAACAAACAGCAGTTCGCTTTTTACAGCTACAACTACAACAACAACTGAGATGAGGTGTTTCAATTCGGCTTTTATAAGCTTTTTAATTATCACTAGAACAATCTCGATTTTTCTGGATGGCAACAGTAATTACGAGATATTTATTTATTAAACATTAAATGCACGCGTTCTTTTATTTTTATTTTCCCGACGTAGCTTTCTCTTCAAAAAGTCGTCTGCGTTGCACGGAAAAATAAAGCAATTTTAATTACAATTCTAAATAAATAGCCAAATAAATATGAAATCCGTAACACTGCCTCCTTCCCAAGGACTGCACGTCCCGGACAGTACAATCCTTGGACAGAAAGACAAACTTAAACTAAGGCAACAATGTAATAATAAACATTACATTACAATAACAAAATTAACAATAATTGCAATGAGTAACTTTCAGCAAATCAGATACTATCAAACGTTAATTACAATTCAAATACTATCAAATAACAAATACAAATACAAAAATACAAATCAAATACTAAATACAAAAAGGACCATGGTCTTGTACTAGTATTTACAATTAATTATATACACTACGTACTATGGCCATAGTAATGAACTAACCTATGAACCGTAATGAACGACTTTAGGTTTAGAGTTCGATGACTTACGGATCCAAATCACGACGTCGTTCAGCCTGTTTAGGACTGTGTAAGGACCATCCCAAGGTGACCGTAGTTTCGGAGAAAGTTCTTTTCTGCGAGTCGGATTCCATAACCACACCTTGTCTCCTTTGTTGAGACGATGACCAGGAGCTCTCGTGTCGTAGCGGGTCTTCATCTTCTCCGTCGCCAAGTTAACTCGTTCTCGTGCAAAGTTGTGCATCACTTCAAACCGGGCCTGGAGATCTTGAATGTATTCCTCAGGCGATAAAGGCGCATCCAGAGTGCGACAAAACAAAAGATCACATGGCAGACGAAGGTCACGACCAAAGAGCATCTGAGATGGGGAATAGTCGGTAGTCTCGTGGACATCACTGCGGTAAACCAGTAAAAATAGTGGTAACTTCTTGTCCCAGTCCTCTTGGTTTCTGGAAACCACCAATGAGAGGTTATTGAGGGTGGTTCGATTACACCTCTCTATTATGCCGTCTGACTGGGGATGTAAAAGCGTAGTCTGGGTCTTGTCAATGCCGAATAGCTTGCAGAGTTCATTGATTACAACCGAGGTAAAATTCCTTCCCTGATCGGAATGTAACTGAAGAGGCACTGCGAACCTGGAAATCCAGTGCTGTATTATCATCTCTGCTACTGTGACAGCCTCTTGATCAGGAATAGGATACGCTTCAGGCCACTTGGTGAAGTAATCGATGACAACGTGGATGTATTTGTTGCCATCAGCAGTTCGTGGCAGAGGTCCTAAGATGTCAAAGGCGATACGTTCAAAAGGTGCTCCTACATTGTAACGTTGCGGCTTCCCCCGGCTGCGTTTCTTCGGTCCTTTCCAACTTGCACAGGCATCGCAAGATCGGCATCACTTTTGCTCGTCATCCTTTGCATTATTCCAGTAGAAACGCTCCCGAACTCTGTACAAGGTCTTCATTATTCCGAAGTGACCTCCTGCAGGGCTGCTATGCAGTTCTTTAAGGACTTCCGGGATCTTGGGAGTAGCAGCTGCCATCGGAATGTCTTTCCATCTGATTCGAATTTCCGGTACAAGACGCCGTTTCGAATATGGAAAGAGTCCCAGAGAGCCCAATATTGTCGTGTTTTTGTTCGTGGGACTAGAGCTAGAAATGTCCTGCCAGGTAGGTTTCCTGTTTGAGGTCTCCATTAACTGAATTATGGGTTTAATGTCATGGTCTTCCAGTTGATCTTTCCTGATTTCCTTGTCACTCCATGGGTTTGGATCAGCCGATGTTGATGTTGTAATTTGCCGTGCGACTGGATTAACCAGTTGGTAATTAGCTTCGACCCTGGAACAATATCGGCAGTTTTCTGGGCAAGGTCTTCTAGATAAGGCGTCAGCGTTTCCATGCGACTGTCCCTTGCGATGACGGATAGTGATGTCATATCCCTGGAGTCTCTATATCCACCTGGCTATCTGACCCTCAAGATTATTGAAATTTAAAAGCCAGGCCAATGATTCATGATCCGTGCGAAGCAGGAATTTTCTGATGGAAATATTCTACGGCTTTGACTATTGTGAGCAATTCTTTCCTGGTGACACAATAATTCCTCTCCGTTTTAGATAGGCACTTGCTCCAGTAAGCCACTACACGTGCTTGGCCCTCTATTTCTAGGGGCAATTCAATTTCATCAAAATTATGGAATTGAAAATGTTCCAGTACTGCGGTGTTGTTGTTACTGTTTTCGGTATTGTTTCGACTTTTAAACTTCTTAATGTGCGACCTATGGTTATCGATTCTAATATTTATGCAGTTTTGGGTCCGTCCTATGTAAATTATATTACAGTTCTTGCATGTAATTTGGTAGATACAGTTGGAAGTTTTTCAGAGTGTTTGTATATGTTTTTCATTTTTAGGCGAAAGCGTGGCATTTAACTTGCAGGTTTTTCAAAGCTTATTGCATTTTTCTACGATTTTAATACTTTTTAGCTGAGCCCGTTCTAAAGGTAAAAAGGGGGCTGGCCTATTTTACAGTGTTTTTTCGTAAGGGAAAACTAAACTTCCGCTAAAAATAATAAACAGACAAAGAACCATTAGTTCTCAAATCTGAAGAAGGGAGTCTAATCCCTGAGTAATAGCGTAAGAAAACAAAACAAAAAAGTACTTTGCGCTTAAAGCTGCTAAAATATTAAGGAATTACTGAGAAAGTTAACAAATTTTCTATTTGTTGTTGACAGAAAAAAACTAGTAGAAAAATCTGCGCGTAGTGCTGCAAAATTTATACCATCTATGGGAAATTAAATATATGAGAGAGTTACTTAATTTTAATACTTTTTAGCTGAGCCCGTTCTAAAGGTAAAAAGGGGGCTGGCCTATTTTACAGTGTTTTTTCGTAAGGGAAAACTAAACTTCCACTAAAAATAATAAACAGACAAACCACCATTAGTTCTCAAATCTGAAGAAGGGAGTCTAATCCCTGAGTAATAGCGTAAGAAAACAAAACAAAAAAGTACTTTGCGCTTAAAGCTGCTAAAATATTAAGGAATTACTGAGAAAGTTAACAAATTTTCTATTTGTTGTTGACAGAAAAAAACTAGTAGAAAAATCTGCGCGTAGTGCTGCAAAATTTATACCATCTATGGGAAATTAAATATATGAGAGAGTTACTTAAGGGCTGTAAGAACTATGATCCCCTACCTACTTCCATTTTTACGAATTTGCAAATTTTATAATATACATTTCGAACAGAAAAAGTAAAAAAAAGTTTAAAATACAAAAACAGTTTAAACCAAAGTTAGTCTTTTTTATATTTATATACTTTTAGTGCATCCGATTGGCAACCAAAATACCAGATGCGTATCCACATGTTATAGCAGTCCTATATACAAAGTTCAACGTTCTGAGGCTAGTCATTTTTGAGCAGGTTTGTTTTTACTAAGTAGTTCCTGTTGGATTAATTCTGGATTAATGTTGTTAAGTAGCTTTTTAATAACAACTTTTATGGGTTTCTTTGAGTTCAGCATGAAGCTGTGAAATTGCATTCCTCTTGTTTGGAGATATTTAGCGAGAAAATGATAATGATCGATTTCGTAAAGCCTTATAGTTAATGATCCGCCTTTCATATTAACGCGGTAATTTCTGATATTATTATTTTTCATTTCTTCCTTAATTGCTTCCCAGTTTTCACTAAAATCATCCATGATGATAGGTGGAATGTTAATTTTGGGTTGAAATGGAGGTTGCTCCAAATTTTCGTCAACCATACTGTCGTCTTGGTTGAGATTCGCAAATTTATTTGATTGTTTTATCTAATTTTGCGGTGGAGTTGCAAGTGGACTTTTAACAGAATTACCGGGGGATGTAAATCTCTCACTATCCGTGAAAGCGCGCTTTTTGCGCATTTGATTAGTCTGAGAAGTGAACGGGCCATTTTCACACTGATAGTATTAGCTTTTAAGCTTTCATTTGTTTTAATTTGATTTGAATCATCTTGTCGTTTTTGTGGCTCCACTAGGAAGAATTTCAAGTTATTAAGTTCGATGTCGTAATCCTGAGCTTTTTTGGCACGGATTAGATTGTTTTTCTCAGGGTCTTCATTATGAATTTGCGAGCTGTTGAAAAACTTCGCCATTTTAAGAGAGTTGATTCTGCGTGTGACATATTCAATTGCTGGAATCTAAGTTCCATTAATATCGATCTCCTTTCCTTCCATCGTACGTGAATTGTAGAACCAAGAGAATAATTAAATGGTGCAAAGATTAATATAATTACCGAACGTCAAGTAGAAACTGACATCCACTGCGAAAAGGGGAGGGAAAAAAAATCCACTGTAATGCAAAGCAAAATGAGAATGTTAATAAAAAAAAGCGACCGTTATATGATTAGAACAGTATCGCAAAATAACTGAGCTGAGAAATTTAAATTAAATATCAGTTACGGAGATAAAGTTTTATTCATTGTTAAATGAACGTGCTCTTGTATTTTTACTTTTCCGTAACTTTCTCTTAAACTATGTCATGCACTGCATTGCATTAGGAAATAATAAAAAAAAAAAATTATAATTCTATTAAAAATATCTAACTAAATGCAAAATTCGTAACAATACATTAATTGATAACATCTGTACGTCTTTATTGACGAAGAAAAATTGACAGATTTTATAATTTCAAAAGATTTCTACTTCAGATCTCAAAGATCTCTTCAGATAACAAGGAAGAAATGCTTTTTTCAACATGCATTTCATTATCTTATATGTTATGCAGTACTCAACAATATTAATATGAAAGAATAATACAATCACCTTTGTAACATGTAAAGCATTTGCTAACTCTAGATGTTAATATATGCATATCTATCTATATAATTCCATAGTGAAGTAAAAAGTCGGAACTAAATTGAATACAAATTTAGTTCAAAAAAATTTTTTTTAAAGGCCAACCTATTTTTTATCTCCGTGAAATGGTAATAAAAACAGAGTACATCTTTGAAGGGTACAAAGTAAAAACCTAAGTAATTCAAAGAAAATCATAAAAACTGTTGTGTTAGACGCTATACATTCGGTCTACCGAAAAGTTCTGTCTGTTTTTATGACAACAATTTTTTACACGTACGCAGATGTTTATTTGGTGCATGTTTGGCTATTTTTATCGCTTAATGTATACATACTGATGTAGCAAATAACCTAAAACAAAGTTGATTCACGTTAGTCTCAAGTGTGAAGCGATAGTGTACCCATGGTACTGATAAAGTTCATTTACGCCACTATATTTTATACGAATTTCAACAAGGAAGAAATGCTATAGAAGCATTAATTTATTGAAAGTGTTTGGAGAAGGTATAGTTTCTGATAGGACATGCAGAAGATGGTTCGGAAAATCTTGAACAGATGATTTCCACCTTTCTGATAAGTCACGTTCTGGGCGATCATCTTTTATAGGCAACGATGTTGTTAAGACATGTTGAAGCAAGATCCTTTTCTGACAACATCGGAGATCGCAGAAAGGCTTAATGCAGCCCAGCAAACCCCATTTCAGATCATATTCGGAAAATAGGATTGGTGTGGAAACATTCAAAATGGGTGTCACATGAATTAAGTCAGAAGAATTTGGAAGATCGAGTCGTTATATACACATCTCTGCTTACTCAGAACAAAATCGAGCCCTTCTTGAACAGGATGTTAACTGGGGATGAAAAGTGGATTGCCTACGAAAACATCGTAAGGAAAATGGCATATTGTGAACCCAGAAAATCTAGCTCTTCCACCTCTAAACCAAATTTGACTCTGAATAAGAGAATGTTGTGTATATGGTGGTGGGACATTCAAGGACTATTTAAACCCGAACGGAAAGTTCAATTCGGAGAAATATTGTCAGCAAATGGATAATTTAAAGACAGGAGTGCAGGAAAAGAAGACGGCGATGTTCACTAGAAAGGACTAAAAGTCGGAACTAAATTGAATACAAATTTAGTTCATGATAATGGCAGGCCACATGCTGGTTTGGGGACTCGTCAAAAAATTGCAGAACTACGCTGGGAAATTCTGTGGCATCCACCATATTTCCCGGACTTATCATTTGTTTTTGTCCTTACAAAATTTGTTGAAAGGCAAAAAATTCAAAAATGAAGAAGATAGCACAAGCACTTGTTCAATTTTTCGCATCAAAAGATACAACTTTTTTCAAAAATGGGATACACAAATTGCACTCATGCTGGTAAAGAAGTCATTAAAAATTAATGGCAATTATATTATTTAATAAATTTTATTAACGGTAAGAAAAAATTGTATTTTGTTTTATTCCAAAAACGGACAGAACTTCCCGGTATACCGAATATATATATATATAACTTTGATACTAGCAGTGTGCACTCTGTAAAATTCAGGATATATCCCTTCCCTCAAGTAAGGTTTGTTTATATGACAATTTTAAAATAAATTTAAATGAAAGATTCATATCTTATTTTTAGTGTAAATAATTTATTATGCAATTTAAGAACAGTCTACTTTGCAAAAATCAATTTCGCTTGTTTTCAGCTTTCAGTAGATGGTAAATCTGCAGAAGCTCTCACCAGTATCACACACAGAAGTGCTTATAAGGTTAAGTATTTTCAATATGGAATTAAAGCTGGACTTGGACTGTTTTAAAATCTTATTAATGATACATATAACAGACTAGAAGGCAATATTATATATTTGAAGATATTCTTACAAACGTTACATCTTTGAAAGAACTACTTGATAGATTGTGAAGAATTCTGATGTACACTGCATACAAAGAAAAGTAAAATTTTGATGTAACAAAACCGAATTAATATAGACAGCATTTACGTGTTTAAATTTTAATTTGGAGTAATACAGTCTGCTTCTGTTTCTATGAATAAACAACAGTTGCTAGCATTTTTAGGTTTAATAAATTTTTAGCCCAGAACGGCTATCAGTCTTGAAACGGCATTTTGTGTCAAATCATTTTTCAAATTGTTGCCACCAGATAGTATCTTCCTGTATTATATTTAAAGAAATTAAATAATGAAGAATCCGCATGAATGTATGTGTGTTTCTAGCACTGTGAAAAACCAATAGCTAGAGCAATCAAATTTTGAATAATAAATTCCTCCACCCAAATATGGGCATCTGGAGAAGCCAATTTTGAATTTGTTTTATGATTTATTTATTTCACTACAGTGAAACATTATCATTGGAAGCAATTAAATTACTATGACTGAAGATGGTATGCTAAATTTATTTGCTTCAGGATACTGGTCATTGAACTTGCAACACAAACAAAGCTTCACTTCAAAATAAAATTTATAGGTATGACATCACATTAAAGTCATATACATGAATGTCTTATTATACCAAAAGGTAATCCACAAGTTTTGGACAGTCAACTTTCAATAAATAAATAAATGTGATGATGCCCAAAAATGACAGCGTTGGTGTTGATAGACCCTTTTTTCAATAGGTAGTCATGAATTTACAAAGATCATCTTAAGTATAATACATACAAACAAAGCATATAGCAATAATACAATAAACCAATGTAAATGCAAAGATCAGCACATCACTGTTTATAATTTCAAACATTTATAGCATTATTAACAACAGTAAAAAGAGAGATAGTAGATATTTCTTTGCATATTAAACATGAACAGTAAAAAATAGAATAAGAAAGTTATGTTACTGTATGACATTAAGAAATGAAGGAAATTAATTTCTCAATAGGTAGATACAGGATAGTTTTATTACTGTTGGTAAGTAAATGTTTCCATTTAAATATTATTGCATAAATGATTTTATTTTCAAAATGTAGTTTGGAAAATTTGAGAAGTCACCAAGCTGATTAATTCATACAATGAAAATATAAAATAAATGGTACAAAGCAAAAGCATCATATACACTGGTGAAATAAATTAAGAGAATTTTCATATTTGACCTATGATCTCCAGAACTACTGGACAGATTTTAATAAAATTTGGTGTGAACATAGATTGATATAATACAAACAAAATAAACATTCAACAGCTATAATAGATACACATGTTTGTGTGCAACACTCACAGTCTGAAGATCTGAAACAGCAGTTGCAGAAGACACAAACGAAATGGGTTAATAGGGGGTATGGTCCCCTCTTACAGCCATACAGGCCTCGCAGCGTGATGTCATACTGGAAATAAGGCAGTTTATCAGTGTCTGTGGCAATTGGTCCCACTCATTCAGCAACGCTGCTTTCAGTTCCTGGATGGTTCTCGGAGGGAGGTTGCAAGTTGCAATTGCCCTCTCCACAGAATCCCAGACATGCTCTATAGGGTTGAGGTCTGGAGACCTGGTGAATATCCCCACTCTCGAGAAATTCGTCGTCCTGTAGGATGAACTCGGGGCCCACTGCACCTCGGAAAAGTTGAACATAGGGCTCCAAGACCTCATCCCTATACTCACACCAGTCACAAAGCCTCTGTTAAAGACGTGAAGAGGTGTGTGGCCATCCAACATGATGCCTGCCCAGACCATCACACCGCCACTGCCATAATTGTTGATTTTGGGGACATTGGAGGGTAGGTAGCGGGTCCTGGCTCTCTTCATATGAAAGTACGGTGAGAATCAGTGTTTAGGCTAAAACGAGACACGTCGGTGAACAGAACGGTTGCCCATTGCTCCATACTTTAACCACTGTGCTGCCTGCACCATGCTAAATGGAATCTTCTGTCCGTAGACGTGAGCGAGATGCAAACAGCCAGCCTTCTGGCAAACAACCTTCTCTTATTCAGTCTTTTGGAAACAGTCACCCTTGTTACACGGGTTCCTGTGGATGCATACAGGTTCTGAGAGAGCTGAGAAGCTATAGCTCCTCTGTTACATCTCACTAAAATGGACAAATAGCGATCTTCTCTGGCCGTCGTGGCTCTTGGACGACCTTGCCCAGGCTTTCTCTCGATGAATCCAATATCCTGGAACTGTTTCCATAAGTTACACACAATGCTGGGCATTAAATTAAACTCTTTGCATATCTGGACTTGCAATTGGCTTGCCTCTAGTCTCCCCATAATTCGCCACCTCATTCCATCATCTAAACGTTGGTGGTTACTCATTTTTACTGTTCCAATGTGAATTTAACCGACTGCTGCAAGATAACACAGAGAAATTCGCCGAGGTGTGCTAACGACTTCAATTCGTCTTACCCTCCACTTGCATACAAAGCCTGTTTTTTTACTGGATCCGCCTACACACAGGTGTATGCTTACGTATTTGCCGTACAAGATTTGCATTTTTTATCTAGAAGCGGTGGTTTTTCCTTCAGTTCAGTTCTTTTCATGCCATTTGATAAAATATGAAAATTCTCTTAATTTATTTCACCAGTGTATTTTTGCTGTAAATGAAATGATAAACAGAACTGAATTTAACCTTTGAAAAATTAGGCTACAAAGGAAGAAATTCTGAAAATCATTTTGCTCTTTGTCATACTGCAGTCATTTTAGCATGATATAAATAATATTGCCATTTGTACATATAATATATACGTACATACAGAATACAGAATTAAAAGCCTAATTTAATGCTTTCTTTATTTTTTGACTTTGTCACGCAATTTGACTTCAAGGTAAATAAAGTTGATTTATAGCTCGAAAAAAAAAGTTTGCATTTAAAAAACTATATATAACAGCAGTGAGCTAACTTGCATGTTACTAAGAGTCACATGCTAGAATTCACACAAATTTGACATCCACAACTAGATTTTCCAAAAACCTCAAGTCCATATTTACTTCATTTTAAAAGAAGAGAAACAGGTTTCAAATGGAAAGAAATATCTGATTCTACACAATCATTCAGTGATAGTTTGCCATCAGCATGTGATGAAGTGTCGAAGACAATGTTAAGTCTTGAGGTACCTTTGTTTTCTCTAATTACAGTTCGGTATGGTAAAAGTATACTTTTTCAGTTTTTATATACTCCGAATCCTCCACTATATCTTCTTGTTAATGATGATCTATCACAGCTTTGTAATAATCATAAAACTAATGACTCGAAATGGATTCTTCTGAAATCTGCACTACAGCAACTCTAATTGCTTTTCTGCTACCTCAAAATTATCTCATCATTCAGCTGCATATTTGTTCCACAGCAAGTAAACCACATATCTATTACCTTCAAATTTTATGGATTCTAGAAATTTTCTAAAGGTAACTTTGTCTTCTAAGCTGTGACCGTCATCAGATTTACCAGAAATTCCCAAAGATTCCAACTGTAGTAAATTTCCAAACAATTCACAAGTCTAAACAACTTCTAAATTATTTTTAATTTGTATCAAATTCTGTACGATATTAAATGTTTCTGTTACACTATAAAGCATTTTTTTGATTCTGCTCACAGATTACCTCTATTTTTAGTTTCTACCACTACTCATAATACAGAAATTTGGCAGACTCTTTCTGTAAAGCCTCCACCTATTGTAAGTATCCCCAAGCAAATCTAACTTTTAAAGATTTTCTTTACAAAACTGTTTAAGAGAATGAGGACAATAACTAACAAGAAATGAAATGATTACATCTGGATATTGAAGAGTTTAAGTTTACTATTGATTCTATGAAAATAAATGAAATACATTAATTACTTTCTTTTGGAGATTGGTATACCAAAACAACTCAAATTTCATATTTATATTTTATCTGGATAAGAGCCACACTATGGCCATTTTTGATATATAAGATGATAGTTTGCATTAAATATATATAAGATAACCAAAATTACAGTAAGGAATTTCAATATAATTAATTATGTTCAAAAAATGGATGGCAACGCTTTGCTAAGTGAAACTTGAGTATTTTCTTGACCTTACTATCAAAAGAACAGAATGTGGCAAAACCTGACAAAAAGTTTCTTTTTGATGATAAGCTTTAATTCTGTTTTCCTTTTTGTCTCATCGATAAAAATTCAGCAGTAAGTTTCATTTTCACTTTGTAGAGTTAACTTACTTCCATGCACGAAATCAGTTTAAAACTGGTGCAGACTGCAATTTTATTTAAAAAGCTGAGGAAGCATTTTTGATGAAACATTTATACAACTGGAAGTAAAGCAATTAAAAAATCACAAATGCTTTTGCTTATTTAGAAACATATAATGTTAAAAAGATTATACTGCTAAATACATGTAAACTGGAAGCTGAAAATATCCAAATCTAATTATACTGGCACTACAGCATTATTTTGAAGATTTTATGAAATTTTAAAATTCTGCCAAATTTTTTAGTCAAAGTTTGTTACTGGTGATCGAAACTCCATATTAATATTTTTTGTAGGTATCTAATATTAGCAACTAATTTTTGTTACTATTATGTATTTCTAGATAAGTAGATCCATATTAACATGTTCACGCCGGGGCCAATTTTCATTAGTTTTGCTGTGAGGTGGCGCTCAAATTAATGATGTGCTTCATCTGGCGGCACATGATTTTTGCCTGTTCAGACCTGCAAACCGGCACCGGTGGTATGCGCTGCTCGATGAGACAATCTAGTGCGGGCCACCGGGGGCCCACGCCAATGTGAACATGTTAAATATTTCTTTGAACAAATTAAAGAGTGAAGGTTGGAAGACCTTCTTTATTAGTTACTAGATAATTTAATCACCATCACTTTGTTTTATTTTGGATGCAAATAATAGTATTCAGAAAAGTAGAGTTAAAAGATTTGCAATTAACATGTAGCAATTTGCAGAGTTAAAGGATGTTAGGTCATACGAAGAAAAAACTTTCATGTTCCTAAAGAAAAGGGACCTGAGTCTGATGACCTTCGAAATCAATAGAGATTTATTCAGAATCTATGCCAAAATAAAATTGCTTTTTTTCTCTAATTTTAAATCTTAGATGGCATTAGAAATTTATTTTATGTATCATGATTTGTGCATAAAATAACACCCACTGAAAATGTTTTATTGCTATTAAAAAACAGTAACATCCTTTTGAAGAGTAAAAAATGATCTTTCTTTATTTACAAATAAAACATATATAAATAATAGGCTCCAAGAAAATTTGGAAAAACTGATAATGCACAGTATGAATGCTTTAAGTTGTTGATAATGCCAATATTTTGATTTCAAATTACACTGGCAAAACAAATCCAAGGAAACACAAGTGCACTACTAAAAAATTAATGAATTTAACAGACTCAAAGAGGACAATGAAGGTCATGAAAGCGATGCACAAGTATGCACTAGTTTCTCCGCGTCTTTAAAACAATAACAGAGGCAATAAAATGAAAATATAGAAATGCTCTAAAAATTTTTATTGATCATATTATGATAATGACATAAGCATTTATAGAAGAAATCTTAAGTTTTTTAATGATTATGTATAATGATGAGAAAAGCATTTAAATACAGCTTATTAAACAACTACCATAATTTTAATTCATCAAGAACTGCAATTAAGAATGAATTATGGCCAAGGCGTGCAATCTCTTGTCTGGCTCTGAAAAAATAAAAAAGTGCAATTATCAGATAGTGTCATAATAGTAAATGCAAAATAATTTTACCTAAACTTAGAAGAGATTAATTTTGACAATGACAAAATTCATACAACTGACTATATAGTTTAAAGGCACAATCAACAACCATAGAATGATTAGATGAATGAATCATTGGTCAAAGATAATCTAAATAAGCATTAATTATATCCTGTATTTATTTTGCAAACAGGCCACCCAGTCTGCAAGGTAGTTAGCTTATGTTGTTTTCGAAATGGATTGGTCTAGATTTCATATCAAAGTTAAACTATTGCTGCTTGAATTATTATCTTTCTTCCAGAAGCTGCAGTATTGATCCATTTGTGTGATGCATCTTAAGCAGCATTCTCAAAACAAAGCCTGCAAAATATCTGATGAATACAGTCATCAACTGGCAAATGCCTAATCAGCAAAGGCTTATATTATAGATTGGAATGGGGACTAAGAATAGTTTTTTTACACCCTCCAAAAATATGGTAAACCATTTTACTTATTCTTTTCTTAAAGCCCCATTGCTCATTTTTCTTTTTCTTTCAAGATAAAACTGAAGCCAAAAATGATATTTCCAGTAGATAAAGGATATTCTGGTGAATGAATGAGAAATGCTTGTCTTCATATCCAAAGGCATTGTGTAGATCTTTTATCACCCAAACCAAGATTAATTGGAAAAATACACAAATTAACTATAGCTGTATCCATTTGCATTCAGCAAATGATTTAAATTGTAATTTTTGACATGTAGGAAAGTAATAAAAAATAGTTTATAATTTTTTATTATTCAATTAAAATAACAAATAATTTGTTTTCAAAATTTACTTGATTATTTTATTCAGATGCCACAGGCAGAATAAACACATGCGATATTTAATCCACATTATTTTAGTATGAGCATATGTCGGAACTGACAGACGATGTGCAATCAGCCACATAAACAGCTTATTAAATTTTTATTATTTTACATTTCCTCATACTTCTTTCACCACTAGCAGCAATAACCAACAATGTAAAAAGTATTCTTAACAGAAGTTACAAATTTGTATATGACTAATATAGGCAGTTTCATGAAATTAATGGAACTTCTAAAGAACTAAGCCTATAAAATTCCTACAGCATTTAATATTTATTGAACTAGTGTATTACTGTAGTATTGAACTATTTACTAAGTGTGTTATCTAAATCCAGTGTATTATTTTGACCAGTTAGTTAGTTTATGGGCATTCCCTTTTCCGCAAACTAAAGCACTTTTTGCACTAAAGGTCCTCACCCACCGCCAACTGGGACAGAGGTTTAACCTCAGACTCAGAGCCTTGGAGGAATGGCACCAACGCCCTGAAGCTAATTCCGCAGGATGCCACTGGTTGCTTATTTGCTACCTACCAGTCGTTTAGGCTGCCCGTCGCAGAGGGTCATTACCCAGACAACTTGGAGCACTACCCCCAGGCTACTACACCCGCTTTGCTCTAAGACTTGCCAGACCACCAGGCCAGCCAATAAATGACCTTTCCAGGTCCTACAGAACTACTAGGTTCATAATTTGTATACCCAATGGCCGAAACTGCCTAGGCACAGATCCTAGACAGTAGCTTCGCAGAGTTCTCTATGTCGACCCGGGGGGGGGGGAGGGCCATTATTTTGACTACCAATTCAAAATCAAATCAGCCTAACAATCTGCCAAGAATAAGCAAAGTAGTTAAACGAAAAGATCCAATACATTATTTCGGTTAGCAATTTATAATCAAAAGTGGAGGAAGGTGCTATTTTAATAGCTTATCATAATAAAATAAGTACAAAAATTATTATATTTAAAAGTAGAAAATATGAATCAAAATGTCTCAAAATACTATACAAGATACACGGGTGATGTTAAAAATTATTAAATAATTTAAAAAAATAAATACTAATTTATGTTAGAAATTGTAATGCACTCTAAGATTAAAGAAAAATCATAGGCAATTTAACATACAAATGATGAAATTTTGGTTGTTCATGACTGAATAGTTGGAAGTACAGAACATTACAACTGACCATCCGAATGATCTATTAAAAAGGGTGGGGGGGCAGAAATTCCAATTATAGGGTATAACTTCCATTCAAATTTGATTCTGTCTATTCACTCCGACTGTACCAATCCTTCACAAATGCATTTACATACAGTAGAAGCATATGTCAGAACTGGCAGACCATGCACAATCAGCCTAGGCAAGGTAGTTAAATCTAAAGATCATTTGATATTTGGGTTGCATCAAGGTTGCTCTTCAATGGTATTGGCAGGAATGGCTGAATCATAGCAGAATACACTGTCAAGATGGCAGCAATTAATCTAGGCAAACGACAGAACATAAAAACAAAGAACTGTCAAACTGGCTCTCACGACATCTGATTCATCATTTTCAATGATTTGACATTTAACCAGGATACCAATAGCCACACAGACCGTTGATAGGCAACCCAGAGAATAAGGTTTTGAGCTCACAAAGCCCATTATGCCAATCAGTCATCTCTTATGTACACCTACAAGTGCATTCTCAGTGATGCCCAACTCATTCAACTGATCTTTCATTTCCCTTGCTATTTCTAGTTTACCAGTGGCTGAGTGGATAAGACAACTGGATACTTGATTCGATGCCTGGTGAACAGGCTGGTTGCTTGAGTGTCTTTGAGATTTTTCTCGTCTGCAAAATAAATGCGAGCTCGAAATCTTTCCTCTGACTAGGTAGATATCCTTTCATATATTGCCGAATTCCATTACATAAACTGTATTCTAACAATATTCCTATTTCCAAACGTTTTTCATAGCAACTAAACAATTACTTCTTTGTTTTCAGTTTTTCCTGTTAATGTTCATGCTCTGCAATGACCAAGTGAGTAAGAATATATGATTGCTGCTTATTTGCCCGGTTCAGTTCTGTGCATTGCAAACAAGCTAGCTGCTGAGATTTTTTTTTTTTAATATGCTACTGAAAATACATGTTACTTTGGCTTTAAAGGTCTTTCATGAAGTGTCAATCTTAATGCAAATAAACCTTGAATGCTTTGCTATAAAAGGTTGTTTATTAGTTAAAATTATTTTTCATTCTTGATTTCTGTTAAAAATTTTGAATTTCTACAATAAGAATTTTTTTAAGTTTTTCAAAACCTAACCTTATAAAAATAAATTTGACATTTAGGTGTCATATTAAAACATAAAAAATGAGAATATAATTTTTACCTTTCACCTAGTTTGCATTAAATACAAAACAATGTTGCACTTCTAATGTTTTACAACATTCCTTGCTAGGAAGGGTTATAATAAAATATTAAAACTCCAATATGTGCTTTTTAAAATTAAAATAGAAAGTAACAATGCTATGAGCAGTAGTCAAAGAACAGAACTTTTTAATGTATTCAATCTCCTATTTCTACATTTTATAAATTGCTGCTATCAAATATTTTTTACATTTGCTCATATGCTGCTACTGGTAATCATTTCTTACTTCTGCTCCATTCACAAAAACTGATCTAAATAATCATATAAATAACCATTGCAAGAAAATACATCAAGAATGCAGATGACAGAATTTTTAAAAGGAGTGCCATAACTAAAAAATAAAATACAAGGGGGAAGGAAAAAGAATATAAAACATTTATGCAGACCTGCTTATGAAATGCCCAATACTCAAGACAAGTATGAATTTAAATATTTAATCCATAAAGAACACAAATTTATTACTCACTGAGTATCTAGATCTTTTAGTACATTACGACTATATTCAAATGATCCCATTTTCTCCATTAAATCTACAGCATATTTCTTTATTTCAACATCAGTCGTTCTTTGCCTAATTATATCTTGCAAGCAAGTTAAGAATTTTATCAATATGAATGCAAACATTATATGATTAAAAAGTTTGCAATATGCACATTGAAGATATATGTTTTATACTTTATTTTGTTTAACTACTCATTTATAAATCAGTTAATCAATATTCAAAATGGTAATTTTGATAATAGATAAGTATTATGCATAAAATACAAATATTGTATATACAATATTTTAATATTTATAAAAATCCAAACTAAATTTTATGATTTATTGAAAATTACAGTATATTCTGATTATCTGCACCAACCTCCAAAATTATTAACTCATTCAAGACTTTGTGAATCAGCAAAAAACATTTACTTGCCTATCTTTACAGCTTACAGGTACTATATCCATTCATAAATAATAACCTAACATTGCATTTTATAAATGAGAAATAATGAGAGGAAAAAGTAAAATTCCATATGGTATAACTGATTTATTTATCAACATTTATATTTTTACAACTGGTGGACATTGTTAAGTAAAATGATGATTAAATATAAAGTGTGTGAATCCACAAGTACACAAGCATGTATGCATTAACTGGATATTATTGCACATATATTTTAAAATATGTCAAAAACACAGCAATTCTACAGTACACTGAAATCAGGTTCGAGGATAATCAGAAAGTATAAAAATTACTAATGAAAAAGAATATATTTAACTAGCCATTGGATATTTTCTAATAAGCATAACATACAAAATAATGCTGGTGAATATATGGTGCTCACATATGAGAAATTCCTTAAGCTTTAAAATTTGATTTTTTTTTCCATTTAAAATTTATTTTGAAAATATATATGTTTGCCTTCTTGTCAAATGACCAGTATAATGTTTAGGAAAAGCTGACTGCTATTCCAAACTCTTTCTCTTTGGGTAATAATCTTTTATATGTAATAAGATTTACCCCTTGTGATGCAAAATGCACCCTGGCGGATGAGATAGTTAAATGACTAAGTCTGGCAATTGCTTGAAGAACAAGTATTCAGCCATTAAATAAATAAATTTTTTTAAAAAAATTGTTCAAGATGTAATTAAAGCATAAGGTGTCATAAGTTACTTCAGTTTTTAAGAAATTTTACGAATAAAAAGCACCAAAGATAAATATTTGGTTTAAAACATGCTGTTAAAAGGATACTCATTATCCTAGGATCATCTTGATTGCTACGAATGGAATGAATCACAGGGAATGAGAACTTTCCTTCGGTTAAATCTTCACAGTAACTTTTATTCTCAGTATACTGAAAAATAAAACAAGAGTGAAATATTTTTATTGTGCAAATACTAAATTTTATTCTTTAGTTCACAGAGTCATTAGGTTATTTTGAAGCAAGAGATGTGAAAAATGTGCAATGCCCTTGCTGGGGCTCGAACCCTGGAAACTTCTGGAAGAATCAACTGTAGAGTTTCAAAAATGTGTTTGTGTGAATCTTCCAGAAAGTCACCAAGTAACTGCTAAAGCCGTCTTGGTGACAAAAATTGTCAACTATGCCCATTAGGAATGAAATTGCCTATACCTTGTATTCTAATTGAGCTATCTTTATAATTCCAATGCTGTTGCACTCAATTAAAAGATCTACAATTCAGTGTAGCAGACACATGGGTACAAATCAGACTGAACACAAAATGCGAAATTACCACTAGAAAACAATAAATAAATAAAACTACACAAAACACCACAACAACACAGAAAAACAAAAATACAGTCAGAAAGGGTTCAAGTATTAACAAAATCATCAATAAAATGGAAGTACATAACAATATTTTCTATCACAAAGGATTCCGATATTTATGAAATCATTAATAAAATAGAAGTACATAAGAATATTTTCTATCACATATATTTCTTTCTTAAGCCTGTCATCTTAAGCAATGTGACAGTTAATGAGGTATGTTAAAAGATGCCACTGGGCCCAGGTTTAAATCGCAGATAATGGTTATTTGTAACTGTAGTAATCTTGTAAAATGAGGGCACTTAAATCTACTGATCCAAAGATTCTATCAAGAAGCTGGTGGGAGCATGCAACACACAAGAATTCATAGCATGAGGTGCTACATGACCAAACCAGATTGGAGCTTCACAGATTATCCTTTATACTTTGCCTGCATTTAATAATATAATCGCGTGCTTAAATCATTTCTTCATGAAATTAAAAAATCTATAAATAAGAGTAAGATTAACTTCTCATTGAAATTTCAACTGAGGAATCCATTTATGTTTAATATGGACCTTACATTGATTTCTTATTGCAGTAAGTTTGCAATATGATCATTGAGAAGTTTAGTCATGGTACATTACACAAAATTAATAGTTCAAGAGAAAAACATAATTGCTACTATAGTTCAAAAGTAAAACATAACTGTAACATTAGTTCAAATGTAAAACATAATAAACATATTTAAATGCTGTCAGAATGACATGAAATTACATACAGATATGCACTAACATAGTGCAAGTGCAAAAAAAAAAAAAAAAAAAGTTATTTAGGAAAGAAATTTTATTACAATAACTTTGCAAATCAGCATTACAAAAGCTCTACTAGCATCAAGTCTACTCTTGAAGAATAGCAGTTTAGAACTTCAGAAACGTTCTGTTTTCCTTCCTTAATTCACATGAATTATGCTAGTTCTCACCTAGAGCTGTATGGACACTGGGTAAAAAATCAACCACTAACTATGTAATTAGAGGATATAAATTTATTACAAATTTTGTTTATAAACTCTACAGCCATGGTACTTACAAACAATTAATTAAAAGTCCCAAAAGTTGAAGACATGGAGCTATGTGAATACATTGAGCATGATACTTTCCCATATTGCAATGCTACTAAATTTATTCCTTTTTTTTTATTGTAACATATTCTCCATCCTTTCCACTAAACAGCTTAAAAAATAAACTGAATTCGAATTTGAATGAAGAACACATCATTCCACAAATTCAGACCCTAGTTCCTATGCTCTTGAGTGTAATTTGAACCCTGAATATTTATGAAAACAAATGAGCAACAATTTGCTATGTACCTAGCAAAGAAACAGAGCTTCTGTTAATCCATCTGTCTTGAAACATTTGTTTCTGACACAACTACAGTCAACAATTTTTCTCACTAGAATTACATTAAAAAAAGGGGTGGGGAGGGAGGTGGAGTGAGGAGAGACTACATGTATGTACTTAATATATCTCCAAAGATTATCACCATCTGATGATACTTGATTGTGAAGAGATAAGCTCTTTTGCCTTAGCTATTCTGATCCTTTGTCTTTATATGCAATAATAATTATTCTTAGACTTTTAACATTTGTTTTTATAGTAAGCATATATAGAAAGGATAATTATTAAGGGATAATTAATTTATATTCCAATTAAAAATTAATAACACAAGAACAAAGAAAATGTGAACATCCATGACATCTACGGAGTTTCAACACCACAATGACAAAATTTCAATGAAATAGCATTTGCATGATTTTTGTTTTGCAATTATATTGTACAGCACATATTTGCAAACATATCAAAGAATCTTGTATTATTTTATTCAAGGTTAAAAGGTTATTCAAAGAAATAAAGTGACAGTTGCTAAGGAAATTACTTCAGAGTATAACTAATTTTCATTGCGTTCTTGAATTTCTGCTTTGAAATATAACATGCTTCTATACTGTGTACTGTTATTACATTTACTAAGTGAACAAATTACATTCAACACAGAAAGAAGTACAATTTTATATCTATTCATTCAGCTTCCATTTTATATGCAGCAACAAGTTTCAAACAATGTTATAACTTTTAATTCTAAAGAAACGAAACCAACCTAAAACAATTCACTCATTAATACTACAATTTTTCGCATCTGGGATTATTAGCACTTTTTCCGATGATTTTCAACTAGTAAACAATTTGATAAATGATATACAAAGTGTCAAAAAAAGTTTTACTCTCACTAATATAACATTAATCTTGAAATAAATTCCTTATACTTTTTTTATTTTTGTGCAGATCTGCAGAAATGACCTTTTTGCTATATTTGTGCATCATTCATTCACACAAATTTTTAGTTTCAGTGTCTGCTGCAGCAGCAGATTACAATTTTTCTGTTTCTAAACTTTAAACTGCATGCATCCTCCAATATCAGCACTGAGATTTCATCTTGAAAAATTACATTTATATTAATTAACTGCTAAATTTTTCCGATAAGATTAAACTTTCACCAATCCAAAATATTGGAGAATACTAAATATTTCCAAAAATTTTAGGCAAGATAAAAAAATTATTGTTTTTATCTGATTTCAAACATACGAATTAATTTTAAAAAAGTCAAAAATCTTTCCAGTCTCTTAAGCCCTAACATTTCAAACTAAAAGCAGTCTAAAGTGAATCTTTAAAATTTATAAGACTTCATAATGAAGATTTTCAAAATACAGGAAATATACCTCTTTGGACTGAAGATTTGCATAGTCATCTCGAATCTGGAAATATAATCCCATAATTCCAATAATTTTTGTGAAGTCACTAGGAATAAAAATATTTAACTTAATTTGATTTATATAAACAGATAACTATATTAAATTTATCTAAGTGGTTTTAATAATTTATATTTCATCATGCATCTAATTTATAACAGAAGTGATAAAAAACATTAAGAATCTGTGTTTGGATCTTCAAATGTACACACACACTCATACAAACAAACAAATAAAAAAATGGCTATATGCATAATTTATGACATATATATGAATGTGAAAATATTTATTAAATGTTATATGCATGAAAAAATAACCTATTAAAATTTTCTTCATTTACTACCCACTTTCGTGACACAAAGCAGAGCTGTAAGCTATTTTGTCTAAAAAATCTAAAAAATTTCACCCAATTTTACAAATATTTTTTATCAGCAATCGCAGAATTATTTAACAAATACACCCATGATATACATTAATGCAAAATTAAATGAATAAAAAACATACTTTTTAAGTAATAAAATTTGTTTTAATATTCTTACAAGTGGAAATGTTATACAGACTCATATAGTGCTTTCAAAAAACAGTACTGAATATTTTTGTCATTTTGAAAGACGACAACATAAATTATATTTCACGTAAAAGATATACCAGATCACAGTATGGCATAAATTATGAATCTGTAACAGATTATTTTGCCCTAAAAATAATGAAATATATAGTTATATTATAATATCAAAATTGGCTATAATACATCAAATATATTGAAAATTTGATTATCTATCATTCTAAAAATACTTTGGTTTTTATATCTACATATTTTTGGTTTTTATATCTAGATTAAAATTTAACATCTGAAATATTTTTTAGCTTAATGTTATAAAAAGCCTTCTAGTTTTTTAGAATTAATCTCTGGAGGAAATTTATGATAATGAGCATAAAATTGCATATTTAAAATAGCACTGAGAAATAGTAGGGGAAGGAGGGGAAATGGATATTTCATGAAAAACTCCTGCCTTATGAAGGCTTTTATATTTATTAAACAAAGATAGAACTTAATTATTCCAAGATTTAACTTGTTTCATTTTCCAGTCATTCCCTTCACAGGATTTGCAATTAATATTTCCTACGAGTAAAACAGCAATAATTTTTATTTTAAAAGGATGATATTTGCAAAGTGTTAACATTAAGTACTGATGTAGGCATTAATATAAATAAATAAATAAAAACCATAATTGAAAACATATTATATTTTAAAACAAAATGTGATGAATTATTTCGTCACTTTAGTCAAAAGACTAAAATATAGCTTTAAAAATACACCATTTTACTGTCAAAGAAAATTACATAGAAAAAATTGTCAATAGTTTGGTAACTGTGGGATAATGCTCTTTATGGGTGGGAAAAAATTGAGGTAAGGTGATGCAGAGGAGTTATGTTACAGATAATTGATGTATTCTTCATACTGTGTACAGACTGCTCTAGATTCCTTTTAAATATTATATATTTACAGTACATAATGGTAACCAAAGTAAGCAACTAAACTGCGACAAATTCCCAATTCTAATCTTGACTTTTGATCTATTTATGATATCAAATGGTGTGTGCTAGAAAACATGTTATTGATTTCCCATATCTGATGATGGAAAGTTTTTATTATCCATCCATTCACTTATCCATCCCGATCCAGAAACAGATAAATAATGGACCACTACTGTACTTTTTAACTGTCACCCAATCAGTGTTCACTGTGGAATACATTAATATTTTGTGATGCTGGTTTATGCATCTTTAGTAGTCAGTGTTGGCAACTAGGCATAAATGAAAATTTTAGTTGCCATACTCCATAATAAACATAATTAACTGCATTGAACATAATTATTAATTATAGACAGAATTTCTCAAAAAAGTTTCAATTCTGGACACATTCGAATACGTAGGTCACTCTGAAATTTCTGAGATGGGCACAGACAATTAGTGGCAGAAAAAAATTAATGGTTAGATTTCGAAAATATGCATTATTTTAGCCTAGCAGACTATTTTTTTATTGGCCAATTTCAAGTATTTTAGTGTAGAATAAATTTTAGGCAAATGGAAAAATGGAGCTGATGCGAGAACATTATCACGCAATGATTTTAATAACCATCTTAATATGATTTTAAAGTGGAATTAAATCAAGAAGAATGTGCTCAATGTCTACAATTATCATTTGAAAATAAAGATCTATCTCATGCTACTATATTAAGATGGTTTATTGAACTTCACAGATGTCACAACTCTCTTCAGGATGATCAACACACAGGAAGGCCACTGTCAGCTGTGATCCGAATAATGTGTCTGCCATACAGAAAATGGTAATCAATGAAAATCACTGCACCTACCAAATGATACAGAAGGAGCTTAATATTGGATCCACTGCCATACATAAAATTATTTATGAAGAACTGCATATGAAAAAATTAGTCTGCTGTTGAGTTCCCTGCAATTTAATGAGCACCAAAAAGATGAGCATGTCAGAATCACTAAAGAAATCCTTAAATTACTTAAAGATGATAGCCACCACATTATTTCTAAAATTGTGACTGGTAATGAAACATACATACCTATTTTGATGTTCCAACATGTCAAGAAAGAAAAGAATGGGTCTTTGAAGATGATTCCACACCCACAATGGTGAAAAGACAACGTGCCATGAAAAAAGTAATGTACACCATTTTCTTCAGAAGTACAGGACTGGTCAAAGCCACCAAGCTGGAAGGACAGAAAACAGCCACAGAATTCCAAGAAATGAATGGCTTGAGGCATTTAATCTTTGGAAAATTTGCCTACAGAAGTGCATTGATGCAGGAGGAGACTACTTTGAATCCTAAAATTTCTTAAGTATAACTTTGAAAACCTATGTGTATCTCAAAAATTTTAGAGTGACCCTTGTATTTACATGATAATCCATGACTCAGCAGAATTATCCTCATTAAAAAATTATTTAAATATCATATGTACACAAATATATACTAGGGGTAAGCAAATTAAATTTAAAATTGGCCACTAAAATTTTGCTATCAATTCAGTTCTTCATTAAGTAATAAAATTTTTAACTGATTTGAAAAACACACTGATTTCTCAAGAATTTTTTTTTTTATATTAATAAAACTTACAAAAAAGCTCATAAATGCTTTTCATGGATAATAAAAATATCTGCATAACTGAAAAAGAAAATGATTTTTCAGGAAGTGGTGGTGATTTCAATACTCTTTATTATGATGGAATGAAAATAAATCTCAGATGCCGACTATACAAAGTTTGCAGGAAAAATACATTATGTGTGCAACATAAATACCATGTGAAAAAGTTCTTAATTTAGATGACAATACTGCAATTTAATTTAAAATAGAATTTAAAGAAAAATATAAAAAATATGAATAAACTCAAGTGTCTAGTCACAGCTGAAGAGAAAAAATAATGAAAACGAAAATTCTGTAAAACAAACAGAGATGCATTTTATAAGCAAATTTGTATTATTTAATTAACTTCAGAAATTTTTTAAAGTTTAAATACTTAATCTTTACATATATTTAGCTCACCTTTATTTCTTTTTTCTTTTCTGATATTTTATAGTACTATTTTTAAAGCAATATAAAGTATTATTTATGATGAAAATTATATTACTTTTTCAATTCATTAACTCTAAATGCAAAATTTTACAAGAAAAGAAAATCCAATGAATCAATTAAAAAATTATTCTTGAGATTAAAATTTTAATTTTACACACACACACACAAATATATGTAATGACTGTTCTCAGTTTAAAATTTTAAATATTATATTTATTTGATTATATAGTCCTTCTATTTCTCGATAAACAGGGCGCACCAAAAGTTTCGGACTTTAAAAATTCATAAAAAATGAACAAGATGTCAAAGAAAGATGCAGTTGACACTAAAATATATCATAAATTTGGAATTTTTCTCATCTCCCCCCCCAAATCATAAATAAATGGCACTGCATCATAGGAAGATAATTATACAAAAGAAATTAGCTTTAAAAGAAGCCATCAACCAGAAAAATAATTTTTAATACTGGTTTCATGAACTTCAATGATGAGCTATTTTGAGTTTCGTTGATAAGATATTACTAGTAAAATTTTTCTACTGCAGTAGGAAATCAATTATTTCAGCTTTATGACAGTTTCATACTCAGAAACAGATCAGAACATACCGAGGCCCAAAGATAGTCTCATCATCAAAATTTTCGCATGTGATATGGCATACTGATGCTGGTTAAATTTATGAAAACCACGCAGCAGTGGAGATTCAATTACGCAATTAGATACCAATGTCAGCATTACCTGGGAAATTGAAAGAATCATGAATACTAAGATTATCACCATTGTGGACCTTGCATGGTATACTACAAGTGTATTCCTATAAGCTGAAATTACTGAAATCATGTAATATCCATAAACTGAAGAAATCTGCCAGGGACACTAAAATACACTGCTAATCATCCATAATGAATTCTGAACTTCTCTGGATATATGAAGTATATTTTTCATTGCATAGCTGCCAACCTTGAAATACAAAAACCACGAGTTTCTGAGAGTTTTTCACACTGTATGGAGGCACCATTTTAAAAGAACTCAAACTTGATTCAAATTTGCTTTATAATTCATGACCAAGTTATTCAGCTATTTATATTTGGATTCTGATGTAAAATACATTAATTACATACCAGATTTGTATGTTCTTTAACAAATTTCATTTTGTAACTTTCTTACACTGAAAAAATTCAGATTAGGAAAGGAAAGCTTCAATTTATCAAAGTACTTTTAAATATGGTAAAAATAAAATTAACCTTTACACACATATAGAGGAACCAGTCAACTTAAAATCACATTATGATGTGGTTTCATCCATCATCAAGGGCCAATTTTTTTTTTCAATAACCACGTGCATCAAGTGACTTTAACACACTCCATAACAGCACAGTGTCTATTTGAAAATGTTATGCATGAGCATGACACTATGTTTGATGGAAAGAAATATTATACAGAATGTCATGCTTATGACAGATGGTGCACCAATTATACAGCAGCCCACATGAAATAGTTCTTCATAAAAGCATTTGCTCCAGAATGACTGATTACTCACTTAAGGCCTGGTGCTTGACCTTCTCAACTACTACACTTGATGCCCATGGATTTCCAGTTATGAAGATATTTGAAATCCTTGGCATACACCAGTGGCCCTTTACCTGCAGCACAATCAAAAGATGTATTCTGCTACAAAATCGCTTCCATAGACCCAGGTAAACATAATGCTTTGATGAATGGTATGATCCCTCTTGTGGGAGTCACCAGAAATCATTGTGGGGAATTGCATAATGAATTGCATGAAGAACCTAAAACACTAATGTCAATAGGAACTTCGAATAATCACAAAATACTTCAAATTATATATCTGTAATAACATAAAATGCCATGACATATGTCATTACAGACATACAATAAAAAGTGTACGCCATACAATTATGGCATTTAAGCATGTTTTCTTCCATTAAATGCCATCTAAATGATAAAAGTATATGATGCGAGTCCAAGCACTATCTTTTAGTAAATTTTGAAATAAATATTTTTTGTTATCCTCTACTTAAAAAGATCTGCATCTTCATAAGAGTGAAATTTTAAAAAAGTGTAATGACTTTTGGTACACCTATATAATATGTGTATATATATATATGCATGTAATCAAGCAAAAAGAATGTTAATATAGACCACAACAGCATATAACACTAAATACTAAATTTACTTTACCTTTTATTATCACTGAACAGTTGCATTAGTTGCACACCAAGACCAAACAGTCCACCAGTCTCTGAAGAAGAACACTGAAATAGTAAATTATATACAATATGCAAACAAAATAAAAACATTGAAAATACTTACTTCGCTTTACCATTTCTTTATATTCTTGTTCTGTTGGGCACAAAAAATTGTCCCGCCAGTAAATTTCCATTCCTTGACCACGGTGCAATTCAAGTAATTGCTCTAAAAGCAATACATCAAAATATATTACAAATCATCATTGGAAAGTAAAATTTGGAACAGAAAACTTTAATTACTCGCACTATAAAACAACACTCTATACACACCAAAATATGGCTTCAAAACATTTATATATTGCTAGTGATCCATAATGAATTTATGAATAGCTTCAAATTCAAAAACATGTCTCTGTAAATGAAATTTAACAAAATAAAGGGCACAATGAAAAGCAAGATATTTTATGAATTTTCTAAAATTAAGCTGGTTGATTGATATAATTCAGTTAAACTTTCAAAAAAATGACCACATCAAAATTAGATAATGCTTCTCCATGCAGAAAATGGCACTATGTGAAAATTTTGTGATAGTAGTATGGAAATTTCAAGATGTTTTTGAATTCAGAATCCAGACCAACAAGCTGTGAAAAGTGTTATAATTTCCAGTCAATCACATCACCTCAATGAGTGATAAATTAAGAACTAGTCTGTTAAACAAACTTTAAATTTCATTGATATGGAAATTATTGATGCCATGGCTAGTTGCACTACTATGGGTTTTTGACACATGAAAGTAGTATTTTATGTAGGATAACATATTTAGGATAACATATATATTACACATTGCAATCAGCAGCAGGCATTCTTTGCAAAGTTATGGTGACATTTTAGATAGCTAAATACTCAGATGTCTTATCAATCAAGAAATTTGAGGATACAATTGTAACCATATGAAAGCTCTCCAAGCTCCCAAATGAAGATGAAGGAGATTTACCTTCGTCGCCTAAGGAGTACATTTAGGATCTCCAGGCACAATTTGAAGTTATACACAATTTCACACAAGAGTGAGTCAGTTTGGAAAAGGAGGAAATGAAGACCTGACATGCTGTAAGAGCTACAGGATGTTGATTCAGCGAATGTGACAAGTTGTGTTGGAATCCAATTTGATAGAAGATGGAAAAAAAAAAAAAAAAAAAAAAACTAAACTATCTAAAACTACAGTCATCCTGGGATGGTTGTTATACAGTCCTAAATAGGGTAAATAATGTCATTGTTTGGATCCATAAGTCATCAAATTCTATGCCTGAAAGTGTTCATTATGACAGGCTAGTCCCTTAATATGTATATTCCCCATAGTACATACAAAGTAAATAATATCATGGTCCTATGTATATAAATTAGTAAATTGTGTATTTATTTATTGATTCAGTATTCAATTTGTTGCATATTATATGAAATTATTATTTTAGTGCTGCACTGCTTTTCCTTAGTTATATAGTATTCCTTAGTATGGCTTCCAGTCCAGGGATTGTATTGCCAGGATATTGTCCTTGGGAAGGAGCAATTTCCGAATTTTGTATATAAATAATTTTGGAGAAATTATATGTGAAATTGTAGACTTTCGTACGGTTTAACATGAAAAGTCGAAGAGAGTGAAGCTCTGCCGGAAAAATAAGATTACAGGGGCATGTCTATTTAATGTCTCACTAAATAGGCGAAATATCACCAAGATGCCGATGGTTTTGGTGACTAATTTTTGTCGCTGAATTTAGGCAAAAAATCCCAAAAGTTGTCCAGTCCCTCTATAACTATAATTGATCCCTATATGTAACTGCATCCAGCACTTTAAAACCATATATGCCTTCCAGTAATTTTGAGACATGAAAGGTACTACAGTTTTCTCAGAGGTTGGAGGAAAACTATGCAAGACTGGAGAGAGCATCAGCTCTCATTTGTTTAGTTCAGTACAAGAAGTTCACCACGCTATCACTGATTCTGTGTGCACTCAATCCATTATGAACCCATATGCATGCAACAATACTTTCCATGGTGATTCTGAGGTAAGAGAAACAAGAGATATAAATAAAATCTTCTGCAGTGGCTTCCAAAAATAATGCATGCATTGTAATTTCATCATTTTCAAAAGTGTATCTGAACATGAGCGGCTGAAAATGGGTGCCAATGTAGATGGCAGTACACAAATATTGTTATATTATAGCTTAGCATATTTATTTAGATATACACTAATTAAGCAGTTTTTGAAGATGCGATTCTGAAGAGTCTGAGGAAGCTCACTTAAATGCTTATAGAATGTTTATAACTTTCATAGGATAATTTTTCCGATATTTGTATTTCTACAGAAAGAAGACAAATAGTAGATAATGAATACTGGCATGTCATCCAACATATTGAAGCATGACAGTCAAAGACGTTGCTCTTTTGTATGGCTTTGATCAAATGGAAATTTCTCAAAAGTAGAAACAATTAAAAAAAATCAAAGTCTGGAGACTTGTGCCAGGTCGTTCAAGGCCTACTACAACTTCGGAGCATCGGCATATTGCTACAGTAGTATAGCTAAATCAATGAACAACCCTCTAGGACTGTTACATTCATGGTTCCAGTATCACTTGGTAAAATAATAGCTGCCAGTACTGTGTTTCAAAAGCTTCAAATGAAAGGACTTTATGCCCTAGTGTTTGTGTTCCACTAACCACCTGGCCAGGAGGTGTTTGTGTTCCCCTAAATACTCAAGTCTGGAGGACAAGATTAATGTTTTGTTGTCAACATCTAAATTAGATTGTATGAAACTAGTGCAGTTCATACTGTTCACGGATGAATCAGGATCTGCCCTGGAATCAAATGATAGCATTGCAGGGGTCTGAGCAGAGAGATTCGCACAGAATCAGGACCAGGACACCATCGAAAAGCACACATTCAGAGGTGGCAGCGCCATGATGTAAGCTACAATTTCAATTTCATACTGCGTCCAGCTGCACACCTTTTTTAAAGATGGCTCTGTGACAGCTTTAAAGCTTGAGATGGAAGTTCTACACCTCATCATCAGAATCTACACTGAAAAAGTTGGTCTTGATTTCTCTCTAATGGATGATAATACCCATCCTTCTTGAGCCAACATCATTAACGAGAAACTGCAGAGAGAATTTCTCCTTTATTCCCCAATCTTAATCCCACTGAAAATCTTTGGCATGCCTTAAAGCATGCCGTCTCTGCCCATTTAACACCTCTAGCCTATCTCAGACCTGCCCTAAAATAAATGCATGAGCAAATGCTCTAAAATTTGTGTGAAAGTGCAGTGGTCATATCCTTTACTAATATAAGTTTTGTTTGCTTGCTTTTAGCTTTAAACATCAATCTGCAAATGAGCCAAACATGATATATAATTTATGGAAATTAAATATTACTTTCATCTTTGCATATACTAGTTAATGATTTCTTTCATACATAAACATGTCTGCTATTTTCAAGAACAATCTGGTGTTGATCAAAGTTTTACTTTTCCCATTTTGTTGTTTTTACCATCACATGCTTAATATTTGAAGCCAGTGTATTAAAAATAATTCATTGATTCTTAAAACTAAATCAAATATATCATTTTCAAAACACTTAACAAAAGTTGTTAATTATGTAACAAACTCGACAAATAATGTAACATAAAGATGAAATAGTAACATTATATCTAGCGAAAAGAGGAAAAATACAGAATAGTTGCCAAAGACGCATGAAAGCTGTCAAACAGAAGCAAGTAATGTGCATGTTAACAATTTTTATGCTAGTTTTATTTAAATGTAAGATGCTTTATCAGCCTTATAATTTATGCCGACAGTATTCTAAAAACAGTTTGAAAATTAATAGTAATGAAGATTAGTTAGCAAATTTAAATATTTCATATGCAAAACAAAGAGGAAAACATTAGTACCCCAAATGCTAGAAGTAAAAGAAAAAATAAGCCAGAAGCAAATACATCAGCTAAGTCAGGTATATGAAATCAAATTCAAATGTACAAAATGTAGCTCCTTAAATTATATATAATATAACATAAGAAGTAAACTATGATAATTTTAAGATATTACATCATACATAATGCTTTAAATTAAAAAGTAAATTTTAAATTTCTGTTAGAAGACAAACAGAAATAATTTTATACCAGAAACGGAAATTCCATTTTACATCTCCTAGCACTGAGGTAAATGTTTTCCATTAGTCTTTCATACATTCATCTATACTCCAAGACTTGTGACAGCTGCCTGAGAGAGTTAATTTTCAAACATTTCATTCAGACATAATTTTCCATCAATAAAATATCTCTTGATAAATAAAGTGGTGAGATTTTCTCGTATTAGTAATATAATGAACAACTAAGTAAATAAATAAATAAATAAAAGTGCAATCTGACCTTTGTAGTTAGATTCAAAGGTAGCATTTGAATTAGTTTTATGCTAAAAAGCTGAACTAGTTTATAACCAATACCAAGGTCACAGCTATAGAAGATAAAATCATACACTTAAAATGAGTTATTCAAAATAGCAGAGCCAACTGGTAGAAAAAACATTTCAGTATCCATCAAATCTACAAAAGTCCTTACCTGTCATTTATTTTTGTAATTTTTAGTTGTAACATACACTTCCAGTGAAAAAAATGTTTTAAAATAACACAAATATTCATGCTTTGGCATTTTTACACACACACAATATATATATATATATATAAAATTAAGAAATCTTTTTTTTTTATTGCATTCCTCTGGTTTCTTTATTTATATTTAGGAAAATATCATACTCATTATAAAAAGGAAAATAAAAAAAGAATGATTCACACATGATAAAAAGTAACTGAGAAATTTAGCTTTAAAATTGGATATCATATTAAGAGACTGCACATAAAGTGAAGAGCAAAACAAAAATAAAATTTCAGTTTACCGTGCACCAAAGTCTTTCTGATGTTGATTAGATTAACTGATGGGCATTTCCATGCACATTATTGTGAAAAATACTGATCAATACATATATTTAAAAAAAAAAAGAGATCTTATACACAGAATCCTGCATAGTTTTTGTTCTAGAAAAGAATGGCAGGCTTCAGTATTGCTGCATTATTAACTTGGAACACTATTTTCAAAAATTAGAACTATTTCTAGTTTAAAGAATTTTTGTATGATTTTTAGGTAGGTTTCTACAATAACAAGACTGCTTGTGAATATTAATAATGTATTTCTAGAATTTCAGAACTTACATTTCACGAAAACTTAAAGGATATTATATACTAGTAAGTCACAAAAGAGTATTGAAGAGGGGGGGAATACCAGATCTTGATTTATTCTAATTTATTTATGAACTAACCTCTCTTTGAAGACAAGTTGAAAATAAGATCATAAAAAATCAAAAATTTTGAAATTAAATATCAATTTTTTTTTTTTTTTTTGCTTTTTATTTTTTCTAATGAGCACAAAATTTTCCAAAATATAAGTATAAAGACCATTTTAAAGTTATACTTCATATTTTATAAAAAATTTTAAAATACAGAAACATGGTTAGTTAGATTATTTAAAATGTTTTTGTGACTGGTAACACATGGCGACCACCAACAGTGGTGAAAATAAAAAAAGTAAGACTTTTATGGATTAGTAAATATTAAACAAGTAAAGACAATTAGTAAATATAAAACAATAATTTTTTATGATCTCATCATTTGAGAAATTGGATGATATGATTTGTTACTACATGAAAGCTCTCCAGTCTCTCAATGAAGATGAATTTGAAAATTTAACCAATAATGCATGATCTAAAATACTCTAGGTAAGGGGTTCTCAACCAGTGGTATGCAAAGAAGCAAAGTGATTTTAACTATTAAATTCAAAAAAAAAAAAAAAAAAA
>KK120086.1:351960-369620 GCA_000611955.2 Stegodyphus mimosarum | reverse complement strand
GTCAATTCTACAAAATAAAACAAAAATTTAATACATTACCTCATAGATTCTTTTGTTCAATCTAGCACCTAAAGGTCTCATTAAAATTGTTAAACTTTTAAATAAAATAGAAAAAAAAAGCAAGAAACTTGGTTGTGAATTTAAAATTTTATTCCAAAAATACGACAATTTTAATGCACTGATTTATAAATAATGCTGTAACATCATTATCAACCAAACATATGAAAATACCTTTATAAATAATATTTCCATAATATTTGTTAGCAAAGATGAATAAATATAGATGGTTTGTAGTACATGGTATGATACCAACTGTGCCAGACACTATGATTCTAGCATAAAATTTTTAAAAACTTCAATTAAACATCATAAAAGTTTAGTATAAAATAAATAAAATATAATCATAAATCATGATATATATTACATAATACAACAGAAAAATACAATAAACTACTTTAAAAGCAGATCAGGTTAGATAATAAAACTTGTTTCTCTTAGATACTTAAATAAATTAAACTTAATCTCTTTTTTGATTAGATGGTCAAAAGGTAAGCCAACCTTTAGAATATATCTGATGAAGACTCTTAAAATATGGGGACTCAGTCAAAATATGACACACCAATATGAGGGTTGCTATTTATATTTCTGGCCGAATAATGAAAAATCACATTCTTATGATTGAAATTGGTTTTATTGGTTTTCAAAATATTCTCAATGAAGATCAATACACTTTTGCATGCATTTGAACCAATTTTCAAAGCACTTTTTGCACTCCGATTGACGTAACTCCAAAACATGCGTTTTGAATGCATCAACCGCTTCTTCGCGTGTCGCAAATTGCAGATCACATAATTTACTTTTGATGTACAGGAATAAAAAAAAAAAGGCATTGGGTGCCAAATCAGGGCTGTATGGCAGATGACCCATTAATTCAATGCTTTGGCCCATCAAAAATTTCTTTGTTTGAACCAATGTGTGAGAGCTCGCATTGTCATAATGAAAAATGATTCACCTCTTCTGCTTTTTTAGAATTTCTCTGATGACTTCTCGCAAACAAATGGTCATGTACCGTTCTGAATTGACCATCCTGCATTGCTCTAACGCCACTGTTGCCATGTGAACAGAAATGCCGAACAAACAAGTAACCATTTGCTTCGATGTGCTTCTTCCGCGGACAACTTTTATTTATTATTTTTTTTTGGTGCTTTATCGCTGTATAAAGAATTAAGTTCACTGAAGCCCTCTTGTCTTGCCAATCCCTGTCAAAAGTTATGAAAAATAATCATACAAAAAAGTTCAAACGTCAATTCCATTTTTTTCCAGAGATGAATTTTCAATTTACAGTAAATAGCACAAATGATGCTAAAATGGCAAAACGTTCTGAAGAAGTTATGGTTAAAAATATCAAACTTTCGGTTGGAATCATCTGCAGTCATCTAGCAACACTTTCTGTTGTCAAGGCCAGAAATATAAATAGCAACCTTTGTAGTAGAGCACTGCATTTTGAGCACAAAGATTCACTTTCAGATTTCAAAAAGTAATTGCGGGTAACAATAGAAATGACCAATTTTAAAACTACCAATTCTACTAGACCAATTTTAAAAGAACTTTGTTCTTCTGGTTTCTATTAGAATCCCAATATTCTACTTTGGGTTTTAAGTTTCTCTGTCTAAAATTCACTCAAAAGTTCCAAAATCAACACCATTTATTCCGTACTTTCTGCTTGATAATAATGCTCATATCTCTGAAAGGGCAAGTCAATTTGACAATTCAACAGGTTTTGATGATACCTGTCTGCTCAGTAACTTCAATTCTTATATGCCCGGGAAACCAGCAGTAAAGTACTTAATATCCATAACTTTTTAATTTTTTATTTAGCTTTAGAATTTAAACTAATACTAGATTCTGAGTGGCAGAGAATATTCCTAAAGCTTTCAGCACATTAAATATCTCAGAATAACTAATAAACTTTCTTTGGCATAGCTTAGATATGATAAAAGAGCATAATGAGCAATCAATTCAAAATTGAGGACTGAACAATTATGAAGCAATCGTCTTCCTACCCCACGATTTTCAATTCTGAATCACATTTCAACATGACCATTTGCTTTCGACTTGTCAATATATATGGGAATTAACTGATGTATCTCTCTCTATGCTCTGAAAAAAGTTGCTGATATAAGATCTTACTAGTATTCCTTTTAACAAGTTGGTTGAAAACATCAAGAATTTGCACATCCTCCCAAGATGGGATTTCAAAATGCTGAGCACATACATCAAACATGCAGTATTCCTCAATTAGCAAGCAAACCTTTAAATAGAAGGAAAACAAGTTGTTCATGCTTCAGATAAAAGGTCACATATATTATTAAGCAGAAGAACTTTACAAATGTTGTGATAATATATTGAAATAATGCTGGAGAGACAACTAATTTCATCTTAACTGAAGTGATGACTCACAGTCAACATACAAGCTCTGACTGGAGATGTTCTGAAAGCTCCCCCCCCAAAAAAAATCCACAAGAATGAGATCCAAATACAATAAAACTAAAGACTGTGCTGATCCATAGTGCAGTCTATACTGCACAAGCATTCTGTAAATGCTGAGCACTGAGTTGCAATTTGAAGAACTTTAAAAAAGATGTTTATCAAGACTTTAAAAATATGAGAAGAGTTTAAATGAAAGGTACATAGCAGCATAACAATCAAATTGGTTAAAATTTGAATATGCTGCTTTGGGATAATGTAGTGCGACATCTAGGCACACCAATGTAGTATTCAGTGTAGTTGCGTGGATGCACCTATCCATGCTACAGGAGAGAAGCAGGCAATTGTGTGTTCTGTCCAAATGATGCGGCAATGTGTGTGAAGACATTAGGGCGTTCACAACACAAAATGCATCAACTGACGGGCAGTGAGGTGTTATTTAGACTTCTGACAGTGGAAGGGATTAAATGGTCAATATTCATTACCAGATGGTACGAGAGAGACTATGTGTCTGACAAGTCAGTGAGGAAGTGGAGTACTCATTCGAGTGATGATCCAAGACCAGGCCACGCAAACACAGTAATCATGGCCAAACTCATCAACAAGGTGAACGACTTGGTGAAAAGTGATTAGTTGTGTTACAATGCGAATGTTGGCAGTGGTTGGAGGGGGGGAGGCTGATGCTCACTGTCTTTTCGGCATCCAAGGTCCGATACTCATTGAATGCTTCAAGCATGGAAAAACCATTAATAATGACATGTTTTTTAAAACACTCCATAGACTAAGCAAGTCCATCAAGAGCAAATGGCCTGGGCTGCTCACAGAGGGAGTGAATCTGCACCACGATAAAATGTGTCCATGTCTCCAAGGCCACACAAGTCTAATGGCCAAGTTCAGGTAACAGCTTGAGCATCTGACCTACAGCTCGGACATGTCGCCCTGCGGCTTCCATATGTTTTGTCTGTTAGGAAAAACAACTCAAAGGGAAGTGCTTCAACTCGGATGGCAAAGTGAAGAACTGGCTCCTGTCACAGCCACAGGAATTCTGAAAACAGAGAATCCTTCAGGTCACGAAACAGTGGGATAATTATGCTCAGGCCTCTGGTGATTACTTATGAATAAAGACTTCAATTATACCCAGTGTCCTTTCACACATTTTCATTTGAACACCCCTTGTATTTAATATTCTGAAATACTTCTTCCTTAAATACAAGATATGGGAGATGAAGGTTAGTTTAACATTACTTGACTTTGGGTTCTACAGGAATCAACAATCCTTGAACTTAAAGCTTAGGTTCAGGATGTAGATTTCACTTTAGGCAAAAGTGCATGCAAATAATCTTTTATTTTGAAAATATAAATCCATGTTGTTCTGATTATTTCTCAAAGCTGTTACAGAGCAATTATCAATTGCCTCTCCACATATTTCATATCTGCACCACAATAACTTATTTAGAAGTTATTGCAAAGAGCGATATGCACATGTAACTTTACTATAGCAGGACTTCTTCTAGCCACCAAAGTACTGGCACTGATAGTATCACAAAAATTGAGGATATAGGATCTTACAGGGCAATGTCAGTATACAGTTTCAATACTTTTTTTTTGCAGATCAGACATTGTGAAGGTCAGGATTATGTGTGTTTTGTATTGTCAATTGACCTTCTCTGCATATCTTGATCCACTTTGCAGCACAAATAGTCTGGTCAAACAACTCAGAGACAATTTTCTCTCCCAAAATTAAATGAAGATCAAATTCTGAGATAACATCATGGCAGAAATTTAATGTTTTATGCACTGACACATTGACGTCAACTTGCCCAAGTTTTGTTCAACAGAAGAAGGGGAGCAGATTGTGTTGTAGAAGCAACACAATCTGAATTAACAGATCTCCACAGTGTAGTTGTTTGATATTTTTTTGGCACTCCAATACAGGATTGCATTTATTTAAGTATCAAAAATGGAAACACTGTTTAGAGATCACCTGTAGTGTTACTGAAAACCAGACAATGCCATGGACTTGTTGGATTTACTGCAGAATTGGCATTTACAATTATTTTTTTTAATAAGAAACATTTTCATTTTGTACATCATTTAAAAATTTTGAGGTCATATTTGAAGGAAAAAAGATTTGGATCTAGCGGCTTCACCCACTGTGGAGTCCAACAAGGGGGCACAGATTCCTGCTCAATGCTAATTGGACCTATACATAATTTAAAGTCCCACAATAAGTAGGCAAGAACTCCCAAAAATTAACCTCCAAGCCAAGGACAATGACACGTCGATTGACATGAGCAAGGATAGCCAAGTGCCTCCAGTTTTGATCTGAAGAAAAGGGTAATGCAGTGTGTTGGAGACAGCACCTTGCCTCTCAGATACCAGGATCCTCCTTTTCAGGGATGGGCCTCCTTGCATGGAAACACAAAGGTGGTAAGGGATGTAACAGTTTATTTTGAGTCCCAATCTCCAAAAAGGAAAACCACAAGGGAGAATAAAAAACGGAAAAGTAACAGATAAGAATAGGGGAAAAGGAAAGGAAGAAAGATCACTACAGTTCTGAGATCATGAATCCCACCTTACAAGAGGGTGATCTTCTGAAAGGCTACGGCACTTCAGGACTGCACACCAATGCTCAATACAAAGTGAGCCACCGAGGGGGAATACACACAGAAAAACAGCACATTTTTAAGGGATAAAAAAAAGATACAGACTAAAAAATACTTACAAAAGACTAGCATTATGAAGCATTTGCACAATTTCTCCTATTTCATAGCATTTGTCTAAAGGAATGTTGAGCCAATAATTAAAAGCCTAAACACAGAAACAAATTATACAGTCACTTGATTTCAAGAAATTTTAATATGAATAAAATACATTCATTCATGCAATATATTTTCGACAAATTTCATACTTTTGTAAGTTTTGTTCGTATTTGCTTCCCAGGTACTTGTTCTATATATGTAAAGGGTTGTAGAAGAATCTGAAAAATAAGAACACTCTTAAAACGTATGAACACTTTAAACACATATGAAAATGTATAAAAAAAGGTTATTTTAAATATATGATTTTTCTGATGGAAACAAGCGCATAGTAAATGTAATTGGGGGGGGGAACATGCTGAAGAACAAATGTTAAAGATAAGATACTAATGATGAAAAATTTAGAAGCCAACTTCTTGTTCTCAACTTGTTTGTTGTTATCGCATAAACATGCTTATCCAAAGATGTTTTCCTGCTTCCAGCTGAAATAGAATGTTCTATTTAACTTTCAAAACTACAGATTAGCAGATACGTTGGGCTATTTTTGTTGCTTATTATTAATAGCTTTAAATAAACACTAAAAAAAAACACACTAAGAATTTTAATAACTCAGCATGAATATGATATATATCATGTATATAACCATCAACTAACTAATAAATGTACACCAGAAAGTCAGAAATTTGCACAATTTTGGGGCAACAGATTATGCAGATTTCAGATCATAAAAGAAAAATTTGAAGATTAAAATAAATAAATAAATAAAAGCAATTAATTTCTTTCTGTTGTTTTTATATGAAGATCATTCCCAAGCCACTGATCCCAAAGTGCCAAATCCATACTTTTTTTTTTTAATTCTAAAAATTTTAAATAGTTTCCCTCTAAAGCCAAACTTTCTTTTAAAACCCCTTTTTAATATTCTCTACATCAAAAATTTTCTTGCAGTTGATTTAAGAGACTATCAATGATTTCATTATCAGTCATTTGACAGGAGCATTTAAAATTTATCAGAATCTATCATATAAGCTACAGTACTGCCTTCTTCAAAACCTTTAATTTTCTTTTTCTTCCCCTTCCCCATAAAACAGAAATTCTTCAGCTTTAATTTTTATTAAATTGGCTCAAAATCCAGAAAATTTACAGCTCTTGCTTTATTAATTCAGAGTTCATATGCATTTCTGCACATGAAAATTAAGTACTTTTAAGGACTACTGAAAAAAAAAAAAAATAAAGGACTTATCAGCAAATCGGGACTGCATAAATTCAATTAAAGATATTATCTATGCCCGAACTTCACTTTTGTCCTACCATCCTAAGAAAAAATAAATTCCCAAGTAGGACACACTATTATTAAACATAATTATAAAATAAATTCGAGAGTAAAATCTACTTTATCAAATTTGTCAAATATTAAATATTTTACACTTACAATTTTAAAGAACATTGTAAAATTATAATCTGCATAATCCGTTACAGAAAACTGGCTGTTGTGACCTCTGTTGCTTGGCTAGAGAGAGACCTGCCTATCAGAACAGACCTGAATGCCTGATGGAGCAGGGCTGGTAAGTTTTGAAAGTTAGTTATTCTGTATCTGTCTGATGCAGTGAATGTCGAGTTCCCGGAGTTGCAACCCAGTTAATATACTTTAAAGTTCCAATAAGCCACTAAAGCCTTAAAAGTGATAAGCTGTTTTGTAACTAGCTGTAAGGATAAATAAAAGGCAATAACTTGATGCAGAGAAAACTTTTAAGGGTGAGCAATTAGTTACCAATAATTAAATTAGGTAGTTAGATATCCTTAATCATTATAGATTTACCTAGCTACCATTAAATTTTATTTATTTAAAAAAATAATTGTTAAAAAATCATTATTAAAATCACAGTCTAATAATATTTCACAGTTAAAATACAAGTAATTTATTGATTATTAAACATTGATTCATCAGAATAATAATACATTAAAGCAACAACACACAAAAAAAAATATTTATGCGTCTTTTTAATTTGAAACTTATCCAGACATTTTGGCTAATTTATATCAATTTCCTTCTCTTTAAGCACCTTTTTTAATAAGAAATTTGTTTCAAAAAGTAAACCAATGTTCTCATTAGTTTCTGCTTCATTTCCTAATTTGTCAATGTCTCAACATTATACCTACGAGGTTTTACATGATCTAATAAAAATTAAATAGTCCAAACTCTTGATAGACATGAAGCAAATTATTGTCATGTCTGAAAGTAACAATCAAGTGAGATAAAAGTTTAAATAAACCTCTTTATTTAAACAGAACTTAGAACATAAGTCCGTGTTCTTATGCTAGCAAAATCAACTACAGCTCATGGCAATGTAACTAAACAGGACAAGTCAAATTCAAATTAAAAATGTGGACTAGTAGTCAAAGACAACAAATTTAAGTTTAATCTAAACAGGCTCAGTAACTCATCATCATAACAGATTTAAATATCGGCAGTGACAATGCAAAGCTGAATAATTACAATTATCATAGCTGACAGGAACTACTGCAGCGTGTAAGTGGAATCCAGAAACATTCTCCGTCTTACAATCTAAAAACCTCAGTTTAAATATTATCTAAACGATTTACATTCTGGTCAGGAAAAGCAGGGAGAAGCTATAATAAATGCTGAAATTATAACCAACTGGTTAATTTACATGATAATAACTGCACATATCTTTCTAATAATAATAATGAATAATGAAGAATAATGTTCTTCCTCTTTATGCATTCAGTTTCTTTTCTCAATAAGTTTTCTCTTCATTTTAGAATTTTTGGATTTATTTAAAGATTTCTGTTATTCTAAAAACTACAGGTATTTAAAATGTATAGAAGAAGCTGCTAATTTTATTTCTTAAATAATATGAACACTGAGAGTGCATATGAAATAATATATGGTCGGAGCCGGTGTGGCAGAATTTTTAGAATTTTAGTGATGCACACAGCAACAAAATCTAGAAATGGCAAAACTTCTAGAACTTAGAACAGGCAATGGGAGCAGAATTTAGAACCCACAGAGACTGCATCAAGTAGGAAAATGCCTAACGCCAATCCTATATATCATGCATTGAGATAATACATCAAGATCTATTGTTTAAATTAATAGTTTTCAATTCTTTATTAAAAGAAAAATTCCTTTCTGCAGATACATGTCCATATGTCAACATTAGAAGCATTATTGACATTTTCCATGTTTCTGCCTGGGGGAGGGGATCTGAAATATTTCAGATTTTAAATTATGTCCAAAAGGGCATTTTTTTTAGCATTTTGTGTGTTACTTTATTTATTAAATATCATGTTTTTCACATTTGAACCATAAAATTCAGTTAAAGAACAATATCCCAAAATAATTTTAAACTGAGCATATCTTCAGAATTTCCTACACACAGTCTCACATGCTGGAGATAAAAATGTTTTTCTGTACAATGTTGCCATTGCTCGCTTTAAAATCCTTGAGTGTATTAATCAAAAATTTGTTAAAATTTTAGAAAATAAGAAATCAATAATAAAACAAATTCCAAATCACAAATTTGGGGTTACAGATACCCATATTTGCAGCAGGATTACGTCATTCAAAATTCGATGGTTCTAGATACTGTCGTTTTATCACATTGTGAGAAACATACATACATTTATGCACCTTCATTATTTAATTTCTTTAAATATAATACAGGGCTGCAATATTTGGTGGCAACAGTTTGAAAAGTGAACCAACATTTAATATTTCCGACGCTAAATCACAAAACAAAAACAATAGTCCTTCAGGGACAAAGCCCCTTTGGACTAATAAAGGAAAAATACTCATGTTGAGAAAAAGTCTTCTAGGATCGGAAGTAAAACATTCGAATATTATTTTTCATTGGTCTTCCAAAAATTGTCCAAAGAGTAAGAAATTCACCACAGACATTCTGTAAAATACATTCATTACGAGTTAATACTATAAAAAAAATTTTCCTTCTATCACATTTCTCTAAAATCTTCTAGAATCTTAGATCTATAAATCTTTCCGTCAAAACTTTCCAAGGTGCAATGTGTAAAATCCGAAAGAAAAATTAACACTACCAATTCTGCACCAGCAAAAAGCCAGAAGTATTTGGGGGATAAAAAAAAAAAAAAAAAATTATACGGAAAACGGATTCATATTCTGAAAGTTCTGAATATTCTGAGACAATTACATGGGGTAAAATTCACCATGAAAAAATAAAAAAGAAGACATTTAAAATAATTATACAGCTATTTTGCTTTTGCCAAGAACTGTTTTGTAAATTCTGCTTTTTAGCATTTATTAGCTTCTTTATTTTCAGATTCAAAATATTGTAATGATAAGTTGCCAAAATGAAAAGTATCACTTTATAATTTAACAGGGAAAAATAAAAATATTCTATTTTAATGTTATTTCTTAAATACAATTTCAATATATTAATGTTACAATGTTCTAAACATAAGCGTCGAAAAATTCACAGATCTCCGAAGAAAAATTTTGTATAGAAATTGATCTTAAAATCGCCAAAATGGTGATAAATAACCAAATTTAGAACCGTTTAATAAAAGAATTCACATCTCCCAAAAGGAAAAGTTGTTTAAGAGTTCTTCATTAGAAAAAAGCAATTTCCAAATGAATGTTTCATTTCTTGTCTAGAAACTCCAGTATTGCACTATTTATGTTAAAAATAGGAGCAAATTCAAACAATAACCATACTTGTCAGTGAATTGCCAAAAATATTCCTCCAAAATGCTAATTTGCACCTAAAATGACAATCGTAAAAATGGACCGAAATTTTAGATGATTAAAATTAAGGACCTTCTACCAATTTTGGACGAAATTAAAGATCGTACGAAACCTGTAATTGCAAATATTAATTTTAATACTGATATCATGCAGATTTCAGGTATTCATGGTTTTAGGTGACGATTTTTCATATTTTTTTATGCAAATGAAGACTTATCAGCTGCATCTTATTAAATATTAGTAATCTAATGGATACTTTCGTATTTCAATTTTCACAAAAGTTTAATAGAGATAAGATTGTAAATTAATCTGGGGTGACAAATTCTATTGAAAACTTTTTTCCTAGATCAAGGAAACAAACTACAATGCTGGATTTATTGGTGAATGTATTTACTCTTGTTTCCACCACATCAGTTACACTGCAGTACTGTTGGCAAAAGCCATATTGGTTATTCTTAAGGATATTACTTTTGGTGAGATGTTCACAGAGTCTTGAACAGTCCTTTCAAAAATCTTTCTGAGGTACAGCAGAAGACTGTTTATAACTAGATGGTTATTTTGCATCTTTTCCTGGCTTTAGAAACATAACAATAACTGACTGTTTCCATTGTTGTAAAAAATATTCTTATCTTAAGCATGCATTAGTAATATTAATTAGGATTATGATGTATCTTTTTGGGGCTCCCTTGATGGCTTTATTAGATTTTTGTCACATGCACCAGCTTTTTTAACATTAAAATTTTTTTATGATATTATTACTTTCACTGAGTGGAATATAAGGAATATTTTCATTTTCAAAGACATACTTTTGTAGATAGTTGTCGACTTACTGATGATCTGACTATCATGTTGGCAATCTCCCAGGTCATTAGGAGAGATTTTTTTCCAGATCTTTTGTGAAAACTTCTGCAGCTTCTCCTCTAAATGAGCTAAAGTGTTTCCATTCAGCAGAGATCTGACAAAACTCAAAAGCAAGATGATCAGCTTCTGCTAAACACTACAGCAGAACTGAATTTTTTTTTTGACTTGGATAATATGTTTTAATATCCAGTTTAAGATAAACATGCAATTTTACTGATATCTTACACATTTCAAAACAGAAATTAAACAAATTTTGAAAATTTACTATATTAAGGGATGTGCAATATATAAGCTTTGAATGTTGGAAATATTGACAATGAAGGTGATAAAGAATGACAGTGAAATAAAATTATATGCACAAGAGGTTACAGGAAAGAAGACTTAAGTACTTCTTTGTTGAAGCAGCTATCACAATTAATCATAAAAATGAGAAAATTCAATCATCCAGTCTGTAACATGCCAATTTCAGATGAAATCAAAGGCCACTTCAACTTTTTTCCTTGTGCCAGGGATGAAATTTTATATATTAGGACCATTTACTAAGCTACTTTTATAGGAAGGAGTGGAAAAACAAATCAACAGAGTCTCACATATGCTATTCCATATATAAGAGTAAATTTGAAATCTCTATAATTTACTAAAATTTCTTGAGACGCAATTACAGTAGGGAACATGTGGAAAATATATGTCCCAACCTCCTGGAAAAGGTTAATAAAAAAATACCAAGAATTATGAATACAGTTTTTAAATATTTTAGACATGTTTCGCAGTTTTAAGAATTGGCTTTTACACATTAAAACATACCATTTTCCATACATACCTTATCAACAGCTTGCCTTGCATTTGAAAAATTCTCAAACTGATTTGAATCAGCTGTTTCCCCCGATGCCATTATTAAATTGAATATATTACAAAAGACCTGGAATCAGTTGTGCAGAATGAATAAATTCTTCCTCACTGCACCTATATAAAAAGAGTTTAAGTTACAAAAGAATGCCAGAAAAAACTGTGGTATATCATGATTTCAAAAATAAACTTTTTACATCATAAATACTAGTGCTAATTTTAATGCCAGAATACACACTCAATAATGGCACACTTCACAAAACACAGAAACAGCATTAGATTATGTGTAGCTTTTAATGCACAATTTGTATTATTACACACACTTAACTTTTCTATTTGATGTTCAGTTCCCCATTGATCTAATTGTTTCAGAAAATTGTGAATTAGTATAATGCTTGCTTTTATTTTTATTTTACAGAGGCTTTGAAGAAAACAGCTCAATATTGATTGCATCATCAGTGTTCTCTGTTATAGCTGTCCAAGACATATTGGTACTTTTCCATTACAGCCATAACCATGCCGTTGTTTTTTCTTTTTAGTGTATTTCCTCAGCACCCAGGGTCGCAAGTTTAGAACGGCTTCTTTTCTGCAAATGTAGTCTTTATAAATATTACTTGCATGACAACATTTTTCACCAAATCACTATTTATTTTCTTTCTTTTTTCTTTTTTTTAATATGACTTACGATTTGCAAAGTATATTTTACTTTCATTCTATTTCTTTAAGATGGAGATATTCTTCACTAAGAAAAATGATGTTCAAATAATATCCTCATATAATTAACATGTGACTTGAAGCCAAAACAGTTATACAACCTTTGTTCATTAAGGGGAAAAAAAGGATGCATATGAATTCACATGACCACCTTGGTGTGATCTGGTGAATTTTGCAGCTTTTTTATGAAAAAAGATTAACATGCCATTGAATTTATCATAAGTAGGCAAACATTATTGAATCCACCAAAAGAAAACACATTTTAACAATTTAAAACACAAATTATTAAATAAAGATTAAAAATAAAATCCTGTTTTTCATGAAATCCCTCTGTAATTTTTTTGCACTGCTTCTCCACATGTATACACTGATAAGTTTTTGTTTAAAAAAAAATCGGAGAATTGAACAAACTTGGCACTGCGCACTGGCTATACACTAAACACATCAAACTTCAGTAATTTTGCAGCAAAATATTCCTACAGAAAGTTTCTTTCATCACTGGCATATTCCCCATGCAAAATACTTTAAAATTTAAATAAGGCCAAAAATATCACACTTTGTCTACCAAAGCTAGAGCTGGGAATAAACTAAAAGAAAGCATGTGAAAATGGTGAAGTTGCTTGATTGAAGGAATGTTTTGAGATGGTTGAAGAATGATTATGCGTATTGTTGCCAGAGTTCGGAATTTTCTTAAAATTTGACAGCTTCTATTAAGGTGGTTGTGATTGGAATAATTACACAAGAGAGGTATGTGACAATTTCTTGTTATCTCATTCAAATGTTAAAATTATTGGACTTTATAAAACTGTGGAAACAGATGAAAGCTTATTTAGAGAATAACAGTAATAATAATAATATGGGCTGTATTCTTATTCAACAGCAGGGTTTAGAAGGATTCTGTTTTGAAATTAGAGAAAGTTTCTTTATTGATGCATCAGATCATTTCCTTTCATCTAGTATCAAGTCCTCTATCCAAGACAAGAGGCCTCAAAGTGCTCTATTTAAATTTTCTCTTGCCTCTATCTCTATGGTAGTAAATAAGAGTTCTTAGCATAATAGCATTTTTAATGTTCAGATACTTTTTACAGCAATAAGCAGTAGTGTTCATAAGTAAATGAACAGCAATGCAGAAAGGTGATTTGGATGTGTCAATGAGATTTTATCAGCAGTCAAGCTCGGGAGTCAAAACTAGAATGAAGTAGTATTGGGCACATTGTAGGAGAATTTCCAAGTCATGTGTGAGTCAAGATAGCAGGAGATTGGCTGAGAGCATGGGATTGCCTGCAGCATCAGAAAGCTTAGTTATTGACAAAAGAAAGAGGTAGTACCAAAGTGAACATAAAGGCTGTACAGGGAGAGGAGAGATAACACTAGTTCCAGGTAAAGATTTCATTTTCCCCACCAACAGAAAGTGGTACACGCATACAAATTTTAGCACTTCATTATGAAGCGATGACTTGTATACTACGCTGATAGCACAACTCCATGTGGTAACTGGTGCTGGTTGCACTTGTTAAGGTTGCCTATTACTTACTGCATATAGTAGTAGTAGTGGGAATTCTGGCGCAAAATCTTAATGATTATATGTGCCGAAACACACGTCATTAAATACAAATAGACATAAACACAGAAAAGATAAAAAATCACAATAGCATAAAATGCAATGATGAAAAATGACATACAATGATAAAATGCTTAAAAATAAACAACCACATACATTTCACATACTTATCACAGATACATAACAAGACTAAAGTCATCAAACATAAGATATATTAAAATATATACTATTAAACAAGACAGGCCATCAAACTCAAATTAAATTAAATAATAAATACCTGTCTCTTTCAGGTAATTGAATAAATTTGGGTCGACCTCTTTCCAATTATATGGTCCACAGGCAAGTCACATTTCTTAAAATTTTTCGAGCAAAGATTTTTAAAATACGGACATTATATTAAAAAATGACTAACTGACATTACAGAATAACAGTTCGGGCATTCCATTTCACTCTCAGCTTTTAATATATGACTGTGTGTAATATACGAGTGACCGATTCTCAGACAAGTTAACAAACTTCTTCCCTTCGATTCCTAGTGGCTCCCAACATTCAAATTTGGGTTTAACTCTTCTGAGCTTATTTTCTAGCTGGACATCCCAGAGTTGCTGCCATTCGATCAAAAACAAGTCCTTGATGACTTTACGGATGTCATTAAGGGAAACATTCTAGAATATCATTTGTCACTGTTATTAGTTTATGTATTCTTGGGCAGAGGAGCTGATGTTCATGAAGTGGTATAACAAACAGCTTGATATGTGTGAAAGTGCAGCAGTTGACTGGAACAATTACATGCAATAAAATAATAATAATAAAGACAAGGAATCTTAAAAATATTCTTAGGAAATGATGTGCGAGCATTATTGTTATTATACGTTGTGTTGTCTATTTTTGCATTCATGCTTACTACACAAGGTTACTGAGCTTGGTGAAATTATAGTTGAAAATTTGGAGCAAATGTGAAATTGCCAAATATGGTTGGAGGCAGCTACAGCAAAGAAGTATCCAAAATTGTATAAACACAGGTTTAGGTTATATATATTTATATACCATAAAAGGTAAAATAAGTATGTTTTAAATAAACACTCTATAAATATTTACAAGCAATTTATAAAATGATTATAATAAAGTTAAAAATATATATTAAAATAAACTTAATTTTTTAATTGAATTTATTCCTAGTTTATTTAATAATTTGCTATACTATTGAAACAAGTAAAAAGACTGAAAATTATTAAACTTAAAACTTTTAAATAATATTATGTAAAGCTGTATTTTTGAATGAACTGTTTATGTTTTCTGATTTGATGATTTAAATATTTTCTATTGCATTCCAGACAAAACAAAATTAAAATTTTTCAATGTATTAATAAAATTACTAAAAATTTCAGCATTATTTTACATGTATGTCCTGATAAATGCCAGAATCCATGTAAGATTCAGATGCTGTGTTCCTAAGACTTAATGTAAGATAATGAAATACCTAGAGTGGAAAAATCTTTACATGAGAACAGAAAATAGACAACAGAAAAACAATATTTTTTTAACATACCATTTAAATACTTGGGTGAGTTTTTAGAATAATGGCATTAATAGTAGTTCCACAAATACCCTTTACATAAATACACTTTTCTTTCCGTAATCAAAATTCACTTTGAATTAATTTATAAATAAAAGTTTTTTTTTACAAAATATGACAGCAGTTTCCTGAATGAAAACTTAATCCGTAACAGAATTATAGAAGAATGTTTGCAGTGCCATAATTAAGTAAGGGACTGAAAATGATCTGTTAGAGTAGAGCTGCCCAATCTTTTCATGAAAAGGAGCTTTGTTTTCTGCAGGCAGAACAGCAATCTATTAATGTGCGGAGAAAGTATAAAAAATAATCTTATGAATTGATAGTTATCCGTAACAGTTCGAATCAAAAGCAATCAAACTGATAGCATTGAGAATCAGTTATCTGTGGGTTAATTATTTCCCCCTTAGTGCATTAAAAATAATTTAGGCATGAAATAACTGTCTTTCAGAAATAATAATCTCTTAGTGAAATATGTGTCATTAATAGCTTGTAAATGCTAGATATCAACATGATTAAATCTAAAGCAAAATAACAATAAAATTCAGATTCTGACATCACAAATATTTTCTCTCTTCATCTTTTAAAACTCTTGTTTTGTCTAAAAGTTTTCACTTTCCCACTTTTCAGGATGATAAGATGTCCAACAGTATCATGTTGACAACTGATTTTTCTAGAGCATCTTTTCATTGCTAATAAATTTCTGCATTATTTGAATAAAAACATACACAAGGTTAGTCTATATTTTAGGGTACCCCTTGGATTATGCCAAGTTGTTGTTTCATTTATGGTAACCTGAGTAGTTGAATGTTATGGAAACCTTGTTATGATGTGAATGGTCACGTGATTGTGGCGAATTTGACTGATGAGAAAATATTTGTAAAGGCTTATTTATGTGATGGACTTTGGTTAGGAAGTACAATGCTTATTTTGTGCTTTGCAGCGTAAAATGCCTGCTAGTGGTACGATTAACCTGAAGTTTCTGTACTTTAGATTGACTGGTACATAAATGAAGATTTAAATGGCTTCGTTCACTTCTCGGTAAATTACGCAGAGATTTAAGGATTTGGAAACCGGAGCTTATACCAACACTATGGAAGGTATGTGGGATGTAATAAAAAGAGATTTTTGAAAGAAATGCAATCTACAGTATGGAGAACATTTTTTATTTTGTGAATTTATGTGGCGATGGCAATGTACAGATTCTAGTTTAGATAATTTTAAATAGTTTTTGGATGATGTTAAGGAATTCTGTGACTCACACACCGAAGAAACAAACTTTTAAATAAGGTAAGTCGATAATTCCTTTTTGTATTGCATAGATTACATGACATGTATTTCCATTCTTATGTTATTTCCTTGTTTGATTTAAAATGCAGTTTACTGAGATTATATATATATATATATATATATACTTTAATTACGTTTTGGCTGCCATTTTATTGGACAGGGTGTTGGACGTAAACAGGAATGCAGCCCAAAAATCACCAATTTTCACCAAGGGGTACCCTGTAATATATTTTTACTCATACACAGCAGAGGGAAGGAATAATCACTCTGATTATATTCAAGCATCTAACTACAAACTAGTGCAGAATTTCTGAAATCATTTTCAGCATACTTTTCAGATTTTAAAATAAACTACATACATAAACACTCTGGTATTTTAACATATATACAGTCAAATACCAAAAATCCACACTGCCTCTCAAAATCTAAACATTGAATTTATAGGTTCCAGAAACCACAGAATGGAGAATGAAATACCGAAGAAAAAATATTTACCCAATAATGATGTCATAATTACCGAATAATAATGATTCTGTGTTAGTGGCAGAAAAAAGATCTTAGCCCAGAAGAAGTTTTTAGTATGGATGATGTGTTCAGATGAGCTAACACTGGCATATCAGATAACCGATGATGAAATCATTGGCTGTTTTGAAGTCACCACAGCAAGAAAATGATTCTGACACCGACACAGATAATGAATTTGATAGGAGTAAGAAAATATCTTTTAATGAGGGTTTTGAACATGGTGAAAAATACTAAAACATTTAGAACAACAAAGCTGTATCACAGAGTAAGAGATTATAACCCTGTAGAATTTACAAAAAAAAA
>KK120086.1:327399-348519 GCA_000611955.2 Stegodyphus mimosarum | reverse complement strand
CAGGAATTTTCTGGCTTATAGATAATGACGGAAATGTTCTAAGGCTCTGATTATGGTGAGCAACTCTTTCCTGGTGACGCAATAATTCCTCTCCGGTTTAGACGGGCACTTGCTCCAGTAGGGCACAACACGCTATTGGCCGTTTATTTCTTGGGACAAAACAGCACGGACACTTTCATTGCTCGCATCCGTGTCGACAATAAATGGTCTGTCTAGCTGAGGATATTTCAGGATTGTAGCAGATGTAAGGCTTCCTTCGGCTTGTTAAATGCATCCTCACATTTCTTTGGCCACAGGAACATTTACTTGCCCCCCGTGATTTTGTGAAGGAGTTCTTGCGTTGGAAGAAAAGTCCTTCACGAATCTCCTATAGTAGTTGCAAAGCCACAGGAAACTTCTAAGCTGATGGACGTTTTAGCGATATTTCCACTCTTTAACTTCTGATACCTTTCCGGATCCGTACACAGATCTTCAGCAGTGATGACTTGTCCGAAGTAATTTGCTTTCTTGCTGAATAATTTACGTTTAGCGGGATTCAACTTTAGATTGGCTTCTTTCAGTTTCTGAAGCATCTTTCTAACATTTTCTAGATGTTCTTCAAAAATCTTCCCGACGGCGATGATGTCATCCAGGTATATCAGACAGGCTTCTTAGGAAAGACCTTTCAAAACAGTCTTCTTGAGGCGTTCGAGTGTTGTCGGCGGATTACATAGTCTAAACGGCATCACCTTGAACTGCAAAAGTCCTTGCCCGGTAGTAAATGCCGTATTTTTTGTCATCAGAATGTATCTTTACTTGAGAATATCTACTCTTTAGATCAAGCGTCGAAAACCACTTACTTCCAGAATGTCGTCATTTTTAGGAAGAGAGTAGCTATCATTCAACCGGCGATAATAAACGCAAAGTATTGCTGTTTTTTTTGAACCGTCTTTCTGACGAGGACGAGGGGAAATGCCATAGACATGCTGAAGGCTCGATAATATCGCTTTCTTGCATGTCCTTTAAAAGTTTTCTTACCTCTTGCTGTTTAGCAATCGGTAGGCGCCTTGGACGTTGCTTAATTGGTAGAGGAATATCGGTATTTATTCTATGCTGCATCAAACTGGTTCGACCCGCGTCAGAAGAAGCACCACTTTGATGGCAGTGGCCCAAGCTGGGGCTGCGTATACTAATATGGGTAGAGTTAAGTAAAGCATTCTTTTGATTTTTATATTAAGTTTTGATCTTCTACCGATTAAGTTACAGAGAGCCTTGAAGGCCTTATTTTCTTTATCCGCTTGATAGATGACATATTTTTTGAAGGAGAGGCAATCATCTAAGATAACTCCCAAGTATTTTGCTGGGCTGGAAACTGGGATAATTTCGTCGGAGATTTTAATGTCATACTTAGTGGGTATGTTCCGTCTGTATCTTCGAAATTGGACGATATTACATTTTGAGGTATGAATTTTAATTTTCCAAAGTCGACACCAGGTGGCGACAATGTTGATATGCGTTTGCAGAGCGATCTGGGGCTTTTTTTGACTTGGAAAGTATTCCCGTGTCGTCTGCATATTTTAGAGTCTTCGCATTTAGAGGATTTGGCAAATCATCGATATAAATATTAAATAATTTTGGTGCAATAATTGACCCCTGGGGGACACCGCTTGCAACTACCTTCTTCTGTGATAGAGAATCACCAACCCGAACTTGGAATGTCATTCTTTTGAGGAAAGAGATGATGAACTTAGAAAGCTGACGGAAAACATGAAATTATTTAATTTGTATATTAAGACCTCGTGCTAGACTTCGCCGAGTGCTTTCTCCAGATCAAGAAAGCAGGTTGCAATTCCAGAAAGAAGGCATCTTAGATGTATTCGACCATATTCAACACTTCATGTGTCGTATTATGATTTTTCTTGAATCCAAATTGAGCAGTGTCTATTAAATCAAGGCGTTCCAAGCATTTAGTTAACCTGTAGTTTAGAGCGCGTTTAAAGACTTTGTCAATAGCCGGCAGAAGACTTTTTTGGGCGATAACTTGCAGCGTCAGAGGGTTTTTCCTGGCTTTAGAATGATTATAATTGAGTGTTCCCACTGTTGTGGAAAATAACAGTTCTTTTTGCAAGCATTAAAAATATTTGCGAGTAAAACAAGGCATCTTGGGGGGGGGGGAACTGAGATGAGATATCCTATGTCTGGCCTTTTATAGCTTTAAATCTGTCGCTTGAGAGTTTAGTAATTTCTGCCTCTCAAGATTTCTGGAAAGCAAAAGAGTAGAATTATGCTAACATAGCAGTCAATTACATTTATTCAATTTAAATATAAATTACGAGATATTTATTTATTAAATGTTAAATGCACTTGCTCCTGTATTTTTAATTTTCTGGCGTAGCTTTCTCTTAAAATAAGTATCGTGCTGCATTGCACGGGGAAAAGAAATAGTTTTAGTTCTAATTCTAATAAAAATATCTAACTAAATACAAAATTCGTAACAATATAAATGACACATTATTTTAAGATGAGCTTTTATCTTTTTGATCGTTAAAGAGATAACATGCGAAACATAAAAAGGGTTTCCTTAAAAATAGAAATGACGAGGCACCTAATTTTCATATACTTTTAACAAAATCTCAAATAAAAAAATTTAGAATGGAGAAAGAATAACTCTGACTAAAGATCAACTGCATCAGAACAAAGAGGGAGAATTTCTTCCATTTCTGATTCTTGTTTTAGTAGCGGTTGCAAAAGCTGAAATTATGGGCGCATTAGTCGCAACGGCAGGCGTGGTTGTTAAGAAACTTCTTGGATCGGGAACCGTCTCAAAAACACTTAATTCGGATTTTTTACCCGCTTTACAAAATGGAATAAATGAACAGCAAGGAGAATGCTTATAAAAATTCGTGGAAAGGGAGTGCATCAAAACTGGAATTTTCCAACAAAAGGACGGAAGATAAATTAAAAAACGAAAAAACGTTTTAGAGGAGTTTTTGCTCCAGATCTGCTGCCCAAAAGAATGAAAAAATTTGAAAACGGTATCATCAATTTAGATGTTTCTGCAGAGCTCGGAATACACTGAGTTTGTTATCATTACCCTCCAAATTATATTTTTGTCGAGTATTTTGACTCTTTTGTTCATTACATGAAAAAAAAGGAAAGCCTTCCTGAAAGTAAAGAAAAGTATCTGAAAATATCAGGGAGCAAAAATCCTTTATATGTTAACTGCGGATTTTTCAGCATGAAATACATAATTGATAAAAATCGATCTTTTTCAGAAGTTTTAAATTCTTTTACTCAGACCCCAAGTGATTACAACAAAAAATCTGTTCTCTACAAATTAAGTCTTTGGTTTTAAATTCAAGAGATAAATCGGAAAAATTCATAGTTGAACTTGACCATCCGCTTAAAATTTAAAAAGAAACATTCAAGGGATTCACAGTACGATGCAAATGAAAATAACGGAAATAATACCTTTAAATTTGTTGATGGATTTCAGTTGTTATGTTTCTTTACTCCAGATGAAAATTACACAATTACAGAGTTGAATGATTATTTCATTAATAACTTGGAAGAAAAGGTAGAGAAATATAAACCTCCTATTCAGTTTGGCATCTTAAGAGATAGACAACGATGTACTATTAAATTACTGAACGGATATAAAACCGATTTATCTGAAAGTAACCTGCATAAAAATAAGGATTTGAAAGCAAAATTTACGAAGAACGCGCACAAGAAGGTGGATATATCGGCGACACAAAGAATAGAGATAATAATATCTGAGTTTACTGCGAAAAGCTTTAATCAGTAATAAGACGTCGGATATTATTCTTTCGTTTATAAACAAATTGCCAGGCAGTCAAATTACAGAAATGTTTGATTAGTCTACATTTTTAACGTATAACATGAAAAAGTGAAGAGAGTTACCATGAAAATTACAAATGAAAAGAATAAGTTATGAAGCAAGAACAAGCAAGAAGTGAAATACAATTTAATATTTGAATCAGAAAATAAAGAAATATTTAGGAAAAAAAAATGTAATTTACACTGGTGTGCAATAAGTAAGGACGAGACGGTTTTTTCATTTATTTCTTGTACAAAAGCTTTCCAAATCAACACATTTAATACCGTAAGATCCCCAATACGTAAGGACATGAGTAATGTAAGCAACACTTACTAAAAGAGAAATCAGAGGGATAAAAAGAAGCTTTATTGAAAAAGTAGCATGGAGCGCAATGCGACTGAAGTCCGAAACATCCCTGTGATGGGTGTCCAGCAAGAAACATCCGGTCTTTAATAGGGGATATGATCTCTCCTGACTGCTAGGCAGGTTTCACATCATTTGTGCATGCTGGATATGTGGTTATTAATGAGCTGTTGAGACACTGCTGCTCGTTCCCACTCTTCCTGTCCACATTTTTCTCTTCTAGAGCTCGTATTTAAACCTTTTCTCCTAAAGGCAAAATTTTTATTCCTTCACGCGCGCTACCAAATTTAAATATTGTGGCATTGACAGTTAGGAGAATGAAGGCTTATAGGAAAAAAAAGCATAAACTTAACTTAAGTGGTTAGTGAAAATAAATATAAATCCCTAAAACTTATAACAGCAAAACCAAACGATTCTCCCATCAGAAATGACCATGTAACATTTGTTAATAGATTGATTTTGATTAACAGCAAATATTTAAAAACAGGAAGCAGTAGCATGGACTAAAATAATCTAAATGCGGCTGTCATGTTGTAGAGATATTAGGTTATTTAGAAGCAGGAGACATAAAAAATGAGCAATGTCCTCGCCGGGACTCGAACCACGGATCTCTCGAATACGCGCGAGTATGCTTACCATTACACCATAAAGGCATGCTAAAAAGGCGGGAGAAATACCTTACATATTCCCCCTTTTAAAGGACGACTGGGGATCAGGGGACCCAATCGCAAAATCCTGGTAGTGGAGAATCATCATCCACTATCATTTCAGTTAGGGCGCCACATGTAGAGACATTAGATTATTTAGAAGCAGGAGACATGAAAAATGAGCAATGCCCTTGCCGGGACTCGAACCACAGACCTCTCGAATACGCGCCGAGTATGCTTACACCACAAAGGCATGCCAAGAAGGTGAGAGAAATACCTTATAATGTTACAATCTCTGAGCTTTAAAGACTTTACGATTGATTATTTGAATTCTGAGGGTACAATTGCGTTTTTCTACAAAGCTACCTCCGATCATGCAGACATTCATTAAGTTATTCTGGAACTCATGAAAAATGTAAGAAAGATATCAGATGCTATTAAAATCGTAAAACTGAATAAAACATATAAGCAGTTGCAGAAGGACTCGAGCTTAAGAAAGAAAGTCAAGTTGTAAATGTTTATACATCCTTGATACATATATTTAACTACTTTAACGAATATAGAAGCGTTATTATAGGTTTTAAAGCTGAAATAGAGTTTGAAAGGAATAAAGATGCAAATACGTTACACACAACTGGATAATAATGACTATAAAGTTGCAACAAAAGAAGTGAATTGATATACTAATTTCACAAACTATGCTGAAATAAAAGTCTTAGAATTAAAAACTTCAAATAAATATTTTATAATAAACTGTAATGAATTTACAGTTGAAAAAAGAAACTCATTTAAAAACAGAGATGGTATAAGTTGAATCATCATCAGACGAAGCGTTATGTGTAAGATAAATTCTATAGTATATGAAATAAAAAAAATTGATGAAGCATGCAAAAGAGCCGAAAAAATGCAGAATGAGTCTGAGATTAAAAATCTAGGAGAATATACAGATTTATGAGTAAAATCAGATGTATTAATATTGATAGGTACCTTCAAAAACATTAGAGATGTATGCCTAAAAACATACGATTTAGATCCCAGCTTGGGAAACAGTGCTAAAAATTACAAATATTGAATGAAATTATTGAATGATTATGACATGATTTTAATGTTAGAAGAGGAGCGAGAGGAGGTATAGTTGAATGTTGTGATAGAAGTGAGAAGGCATGTAATAAATACATGGAAAATTATAAACAAAGTAAAGCATCTAATGCATGGAGATGCCAATAATTTATATGGATGGGCTATGAGTGATGGTACCGTACGTTGGTTTTAAATGGAGCAAAATGATGATTGGCTTAATAAAACGGATGATTCAGATTTTGGGTATATATCAGAAGTTGATTTAAAATATGCAATAAACTTTCAGATATGCCTTTAGCTCCTAAAAATGGAATTCCAAACAATTTGATAAAATGTATAAAAAAATAATAAAAAACTTCAGAGTTCTGGAAATTTTTTGCAGAAATAAAAGTAGAGGTGTTCACAGTATCACACAGTACATTCAGTAGTTACACTTCAGACTACAAAGGACCTTAAATGCAACCAATGCAAAGCGCCACTAAAGAACGAAGCTATACCGGAAAGAGTATTCGGACTGAAGCTGAGCTAACAAGTAACAACAGCAGCGCTCTGTCATGCCTTATATAGTTTTCACCCGGCCGCCGAGATATTTCTAGTCCACTGGAAGGCAAAATGAGGATCGAATTACGGTTACAGCTAATATAGTGATCTATTACATTTATTCAATTACAATACGATGATACAGAGACCGGAACAAAATGTTGCGAAGTGTAGACTTTTGGTGATTCCTCACCAAATTTGGCAATAAAGTCGTAAAACCAGCTTGTCGGTATACCGCCAAATTGCCGAGATATTCATTTACTCAATGTTAAATGGACTTGCTCAGTGTTCTTACTTTTCCGGCATAACTCGTCTCTCTAGATTTTTTTTCATGTTACATTACACAGAAAAATACAACAATTTCACATCGAATTGCACTAAAATCATCAAAAACATAGAAAATTTGTAAGACTGCCTCCTTTCCAAGGACTGCACGTCCCGGGCAGTACAATACTTTGACAGGAAACCATACTTGCAACTAATGCAAATCAAATGCAATGCTTAAACAATAATTTCGGTAAATAACATAAAAAAATCAAATGCTAAATCAAAAATGAGTAAACAAATTTAGAAATTTAAAAACAAATAGGAACATGATCTTAGTTTACTATTTACAATATATATACTATGTGGCCTACGTACTGTGGCCATATGAAAGCCATAGTGAACGAGCTCGCTCTTCGTAATGAATGATTTTATGCTTAGAATTTGGTGACGTACGGATCCGAACTACGACACCTCTCAGCCTGTTTAGGACTGTGTAAGGACCATCCCAAGTGACTGTAGTTTAAGAGAGAGTCCTTTCCGTCGAACTGGATTTCTATACCTTGTCACATTCGTTGAATCGATGTCCTGTAGTTATCGTGCCGTACCGGGTCTTCATCTTCTCTGTCACCAAGCTGAGTCGCTCTTGTGCAAAATTGCGCATCACTTCAAACCATGCCTGGAGATCTTGGATGTACCCTTCAGGTGATGAAAGCGCAACTGGAGAGCGACCAAAGAAGATATCAAAAGGCAGACGAAGGTCATAACCAAAGAGCAATTGCGATGGAGAATAGCCGATAACCTCGTGGACAACACTGCGATAGGTCAGAAAGAACAGTAGTAACTTTTTGTCCCAGTCCTTTTGGTTTTGGAAACCACCAGCGAGAAGCTATTAAGAATGGTACCATTAAACCTCTCTACCATGCTGTCTGACTGCGTATCTAAAGCTGTCGTTTGAGTTTTGTCGATGTTGAGTAGCTTGCAGAGTTCTTTAATTACAGCCGAGATAAAATTTCTTTCTTGATCGGAATGTAACTGAAGAGGCACTAAAGAACCTAGATATCCAGTGCGCTATGATTATCTCTGCTGCTCGACAGCCTCTTGATCAGGAATAGGATAAGCTTCAGTCCACCTGATGAAGTAATCAATGATAACTAAGATGTATTTGTTGCCAACAGCAGTTCATGGCAGAAGTCCTAGGATGTTGAAGGCGATGCGTTCAAAAGGTGCACCTACATTGTAACATTAAAGTTTCTCTTGGCTGCGTTACTTCAGTCCTTTCCGCCCCGTACGGACATTGCAAGATTAGCACTACTTTTGCACGTCATCCCTTGCATTATGCCAGTAGAAGCGCTCTCGAGCATCTTCATGATTCCGAAGCAGCCTCATATTGGACAACTATGTAATTCTTAAAGGACGTGCGGAGTCCGGGATCTTGAAAATATCAGTTAGCACTTTCAAACAACTTGAATCACTTTCCAAATTGTTGCCACCAAATGTTATCGCCCTGTATTATGTTTAAAGAAATTAAATAATGAAGAATCTGCATGAATGTATGTATGTTTCTTGCATTGTGAAAAAAACATCGGTATCTAAAGCCATCAAATTTTTAATAATGCAGTCCTTCCCCCGAATATGGTCACCTGGAGGGCCGGATTTTGAATTTCGAATTTATTTTATTATCTGTATCATACATAGTAAATTACCTGTATCATATATTTCCCGATATTTTGATTAAAAAATTCAACGCTTTGAAAGCCAGCAGGGCAACACCGTACGGAGTGAACAATTTTATGTCCAGCGTCTGAAACTATCTTTTGGTAATTCTAAAGGTAGGCTGTTTTTAAATATTTTTAGCCTGAAGAGGCTTTGGCGTAAATGCTCTCGAAGCATGTATGTGTGTGTAAATGGAAAAAACGCTCCTTTGGGAGTAATATAAAATCTAAAAGCTTTCAGATTTTTTCTTCCCCCCTCTTTTTTTGGTTTAATATTATTCAAATTATTTCATTGACTATACTATGAATTAACTGTGGGGATATACTATTTCATGCTTTTTTCATAAGAGCAAATGCCCTACGTATTTCTCGTTTCAGTTCTCTGGCATTTGCCCGCATTCACTTCGTAGCAAGGCTTCCAAGATGAAATTTCGTGAAACGATGTTGCTATAAATGTGGGGTGGTCAGATGGCTAGTCAGCGGTCGTGCCAGAAATAAGATCTAGACACCGGCAACATAGGCAAAAATGCTGTTTTGCGTCGTCGGGTAAGATGCTTGGTTTCTGCACCGTCGACTACAATTTTATCTCTAAGGTTACATGATTCTTTCAAGGGCTCTGGAAAGCAATGGCACAGCAATTACCAACTTGATTAAGAGAAGGTTATCAGATAACATTAGCAAAGCGAACTAACACTGGGTCCCCGAAACTAATGATCATGAACTTGAAATAGACGCGCATTTCTTCAAACCTTTGGAAATGGTGAAACCACAAGAAAAATTACCAAAGCGCGTAGTCCAAGTAATTCATCTCCAGATGACGTTATTAAGCACAATAAATTCGATTCATTATCATATGATGACACGACGGAAACAGATGCAAATTCAGATGAAGGTTTCACCTTCCAAACTAACGTTGCTAGTCACCTTCCACCAACTATAATTTCGAATTTCAAAACAGATTGGAGTAAACACATTAAAGACTTAGATGTTGGTAAAATCAACTTGAAAGGAGACGTATTGAAAGTTCAAGTATATGATCCAAACGCCTATAGGAAAATCACTTGTATGTTTGGCAAGAAAGAAATTTCATATCACGCATACCTTAGACATTCTGATAAGCAGATAAAGGCACTTATAACGAAATTACATAAAAATATATTACTAGAAGATATTCAAGATAATTTCATTGCACAAGGCATCCTAATTACAAAAGGGAAAGCTATGACTAAAATGACAAACGAAGAAATAAAATGCCTTCTGATGTATTTTCCAGCCTGCAAGAAAAACGACGATGGTAAAAATATTTATACGATAACACGCATTCTTGACCTAATAGTTCAGACTGAATCATATAAGATGCGTTCAGGACCTACGGAATGCCATAGATTATAGCAATTTGAGCATGCTTAAGCACTATGCAAGAACAATTATAGCTGCATGAAATGCGTTGGACTCTTATGCACTTCATGTTGTCATAAAAAAGAAAATAGGGACAGCAAAGTCTGCTACTGTAAAGGTCCACATATTTTCAGCCTGAACGGATTGTCCTGTGCATCTAAAACGTTTTAGTAAAGCTCGAGAAGATAAAGAGACAGTCAAGCCAAATGAAAGAAACTATACAAAATCGTTCAGATCCGAAAACTTATATAGAATTTCTCTGTTTTCAGCAGAAAATTATGATTATGATCAGCATACAAAGATGAGTTTGGTAATAATTTGATCTCCTTCGACCTTCTATCATCAGACACTGCGATTGCATAAGCCGTGAAATTGCGGAGTTTCCTCTTTCCGTCACATTAGTGATTGGAAACTTATTCCTTCCGTTATCTTTACGTAGTGACCTACTGCTTTCCACTTGACACAATTGTATATCATGAACGAAAATTTCGACCACTGATGCGACACAAAATTTTATAATTAATCCATCGATTACATCGATAAACCGTTAAACGTAAGTATTTAAAGCTAAATAATGACTTTCATAATCTCTTCAAGATTAATTTGTTTGCCTATTTTTCTGTGTACTGTATACTAAGCCATGCACATAATCTTGCACGTTTGTCATTTCCCGATCAATAATCTTCTAATTTATATGTCTGGAAGTCAATTATAGTGCTATGCTTAATTTATTCAGTTTAGCATTTGAAAATCTAAATCTCGATTGTTAATATATATAAGTTTATAAATGCAAGCACTTGATTTAAAATTAAAAAAATTAACAGTAAGTCTGATTCTGGTTTTCAGAACGAACTCATTGTATTCTAGAAAGAATATTTGTGTTTGATAAATGAAACCCATTTAAGTCACTCCAGTATTCTCTGTGAAACGAATTTTAGTCTGAAGAAGTTTTTTGTCTAATTTTAAGTTTCCAGTTGTAGGGCTTATCTTCCATATATGCAGTTACCTTTACAGGCTACATTCAATTTGTTCTGGACTTACTTAAAGGAATATTTTAGAATGATAAAGTAAATATAAAGATTGCGAGGAGGAAACAAATCTAAAATATTGCATGTAAGAAATAAAGTTGGAACAACGTAGATAATTTTCTAGCAAATTACCCTACCTAGTTTTTTTAAAGAAGTACTGATTTATTTATTATGCATTTACTTCTGAAATCTAATATAGTTTTTTTCAGTTGGACGTAACCTAATCCAGTTTTATTAAATTATTTTTATTTATTTACTGGACACGAAGTTTAGTGCGATAATTCGAGTTTTATAAAGTACCATATATATTGTATACAGTTGTTGAATAACAATAAAAATGAAGTTCAAACTATGAGAAGTTGTTCAACATTAAGCTCAGTGCTCAGACAACTTATTGGAAACAGCGTTGTTAATTGAAATATCAATTATATTGCATAATGATACTATTTTCAAGAAGATTATAAATACTGTAGTCGAAAAATATGAAATTGATGTATATATAAATGGCAGCAGAAAGAACTCAAAACAGACTATCTCTGTGAGCATTTTTGAAAGTTTAGTGTTACGACTGTAAGCACTTATAGCAGCTACTCTAGTTTCCGCTACAGAGTAAATCCTCATGCAATTTGTTGATCAGCTTTTGTATAGATCAAGGTAATTAACGTGTCTCAAGACAGCATAAAGAGACGCGTTGAAAATTGAAAGCAGAAGAAGAGATTTATATCATCGACATTTTGGGCAAATATTAAAAGGCTATTTTTAAATAGCTTCTCTCCGTCAGAATTGGTCTTTTTCTTGCGTACTAAAACTAAACTAAACTAAACAAAAAAGGTGTACAAAGGGCGGCACAAACAACCCTTAGAAAGCCATGGACGGCAGTGCCCTGATATTTGCTTTCTAGACCGTGGGCTCCGAGGTGCTTTCTACATCTTTGCCTGGACAAGTGGTCAGTCTGTCTGTCATGTGCACTAACAATAGAGAAATTTCCTAAGAAGCCTTCACCATAGGTTCTATTTCGTCATTTTCTTTTGGAGCAGCAAGGACTGTTAGCCGGCTAAAGATATCTTTACCGATTATTTCGTTCGAAAGTTTGTTTATCGATTATTTCGTTCCAAAATTCGACAGGATATTTTCTGGTGAAATTACTATGCAGTTGTTTGAAATGTCTGTTCAGGTCACATTTTTTCCCTACTGCTACACAAAATTCCGCATATCAAATAAACAGGTTTGGAAGCATTTTCATGCGTACAAAAAATTGTTTTTTCGAGACAGTTTTAAAATCAAGAATTGTAGTATTATATTTCCTTTTCGAATGGAAGGTTTACCAATTCACTTGGTGAAAAAAAAATTAAAACAACGATGCTCGATGCCTAAATCTAAAGTCAGTTAAAAAAACGTTTATAGTCTTGCTCAGCAGTTTAAAATCAGAATGTAGCAAATATTCATGCTTTAGCATACTTAAATTTAAAGAAACCAGTTTTAAAAAAATCCCGAAATCTAACTTTTTACATGTTCCTTTGAACTTTATACTTTTATTTAGAAAAATTTTATACGCGTTATAAAAAAATAAAATACAAAAAATTTAACTCCGTATACGAATTGAAGAGCGAAATGGTTGTATTTTTAAGTAACTAGAAATAAAATGTCATTCAGAAAAAGATTTATGATGTTAAGAGATTACATGATGAGAATTTCTATGCAGATTATTAAAAAAAATATTGATCAATATATATATATTTCAAAAAGGAGATCTTATTCAGAGACCATTATAGAATTCGTGTTCTAGAAAACACTGCCAGGCTTCAGTTTTGGTATGTAGCCATCTCGTAATGCTATTTGTATTAATTAAAAATGAAAAATGATAGTACTTTAATGAATTTTTACGATTACCAGATTATGATTCTAAAGCAATAAAACTTTATGAGAATATTAATAATGTAATTTTAGACATTGGAAATTTACATGCGAAAATTCTTTCGGCATAATAAAATTATAAATAAAGACGTTAGTAAATAACAATATATATACATATATATATATGTGTGTGTGTGTGTGTGTGTAAGAAAAATAAAATATATGTAAAAGATTAAATTAGCAACTTAAATTTCCCTTCGCAATTCTAAAAATAGTAAATTCTCTCTGCACTCCGTCATTTCTAGATTAACCCATTTCATATGACTCTTACATAATTCTGGTGATGTAAATGGAACTAAAACTCAAGCAACCAATAATAATTTGCAGAAGTATTAACTATCCAAACAAAATGCATTGAGAACCAAAACTAACTCTCAGTCTGAATTAAGATTTCACCGCACTTTCTTTCAACGCTTTGGCCTAGCTGCGCTGCAGTCTCTCTGCTCCTTTTATCTTGCTGAAAATTAATCTAAAATGCAAGTTTTTTTTTAATAGGCACAATTAATGCGCCAACTTGATTGTAGCCACAACAAGCTGAAATAAAAAATGAAGATTTAATCTGGTTTCGCCCCCTATTTCCTATTCATTATGGATCAACATTCTACGCCATCAAAATTCTTGCTGGTCATTACTTCTAAATTTATTCTTATTATCTCATATATAGATATATATACAATGGGACTTAAGACGGTAGATGTTGTATAGCGAAATTAAGAGAGTTTGTTAATTAATTCATTTATATTCCAAATTATGCTATACAACGTGTTTTTTATTTAATCTCTGTGTTAATTTCTTTTACCTTAAATTAGAGTTTTGTACTTAAGATACGTAGTAAGTTCGTTATTTACGTTTTCGGAATGCGCTTGGTAGTAGACAATGGAAATGGATGTGATTTTCATGTTCTAATCTGGATTTTAAAACACTTACTTTGAGTTTACATACTTATGACTTATACTAGAAGAAACAGAAAGATTTGCACTTTAATTTAAAATTACTTTCAAGTTGATAGCTTAATTAGTTTGCGACATATGCTCATTTAATTAACAAAATTTTGTAACTTTCGTAGGATTTGGTGTAATTGCTATCTTGTCATTTTTAAGTTTCTTAGGGGTGATTTATGGTGAAGGTCACTTTGGGCTTCCGACAGAGTTCTAGGTTCATTCGTTTTACTGTCGACAGGCGTTTTCGATTGGCGAAATTTCTGGCGAGGGGGGGGGGGAGATGGTGTTGAACTAACGCTTTGAAAAGTAGGAATTTTTAGACTGTTTTCTTCGGGGCGTTTTTGTCAGGAATTGTCACCTTTTTGAGTGAGTTTTTGTGGCTTTGGTAAATATTTTCAACAAAAAGCCGGTGCACTTGATTTTTCGCTCTCTTAAACGCTCTTGCGCTACCTTTCCCCCCTGTGAAAGCTGCGCTGCGGAATCTAACTATCAGTGAGGGGTAATAATATGGTTCCCTCTTAGATACCCAGTTTACTCTCGAAGGAGGTTTTGTTGTATTACTGTACCATCAGTTAGCATGCGCTTCTGAACCGTGGAAGTGTGGTTCATCTTCGTATGGGTGCTGCTGTGGTCCTCAACATCTTGCTGATTCACCATGACCATGATCGCATAGCCATTTATTTCCTCCTTTCTTAGCCAGAGGATTCCACTCAGATGTCACCTTGATCATTTTCTGTCGCACCCATGTTCGTGGAGCTGAGGACCCGTTTCTGGAAGAAGCCATCAGTCATCTTTAGTGAATTTCTACGTCTTGCCAGTTGACCAGTTATGCATCATCTTCTCGTCCGTGGGGGAAAAGTTCCCCTGCCGTCTGCTCCTAGACTTTGATGTTTGCTCGCTATATAATGCTGCCTTTGGATTTCAATAGATAAGTTATTTCTTCTTAGTGAATTTTGTTGAATCATTAAATTTAATTCAAGTAATTAATTCATTTCAAAATAAAGTTAGAAAGATGTAAATTCCTATTACTTCATTTAGCTGATGGCTGTCTTGAAATTTACAATCAAAAACAATTCTTTCTTTTTCTGAAGAGTAGGAAGATTTAAAATAAATATAATATTCTATATAATAGTATTCTAGTATCAAAGGTTAATTCTGGTTAATATTGAGAGATACAAAATTATGTGTTTATAAGTGCAACGAGTTAATTATCAATTAATTTTCATTTGTAAATTAAGATACACTTGATTCTACACTCACGTTTGTGAAAATTGCAACACCATGAAGGACTTACGCGAGTGAGCTGAAATTTTCAGGAAATGCAAAGTAGCGCATGATATGTAAATGATTAGAATTGCAAATCCGTAGCGCATGCGTATGCTGAGCAGCGCCCTCTGAACGGCTGATGGATCCGAATAAATAGACGGCTGTAGCGAGGCGTGTATGGTTATCGGTGGTTATCTGCTAGTGGTAAACGTTAACTCAATCTGTACTTATGCCTCGTCGACGAAAGAGAGCGAGATTTGAACAACTTACAGAGTTTGAACGAGGGAGAATCATCGGCCTTCGTGAAGCTGGATTGTCGTATCGTGCAGTAGCCTCTCGTGTGCAGCGTAACAGCAGCACAGTGATGCGCGTTTGGAAGCAGTGGACGGACGAGTGTCGGACAACTCGGAAATCCGGGAGTGGACCCCGAAATGTGACGTCAGCTCGCGATGATAGACACCTGGTCCGCATGGCGCGGACGGACCGTACAGCTTCCTCTAGACAATTGGCAGCACTGTGGTCAATAGCTACAGGTGTTTCATTGTGTGCTTCATCAATTCGTAGACGTCTGCTGCAGTGTGGACTGCGCGCACGGACTCCTTTATACAGGATCCCCCTAACGCACGACCATCGCCGCCTGCGGCTACAATGGGCCAATCAGCATAGAGACTGGCGTGCTGATTGGCAGCATGTCGTGTTTTCTGACGAATCCCGCTTTAATTTGTGGTACCATGATGGCCGCATTCGTGTCAGACGCTATGCCGGTGAACGCCACCTTCCGGAGTGCATTATCGAACGCCACAGTGGACGAACACCCGGAGTTATGGTCTGGGGCGCCATAGCATATCATAGACGATCTCAATTGCTACGAATTGTGGGCAATCTGAACAGCAACCGGTATATCCGTGAAGTTCTACAGCCCGAAGCTGTTCCCTTCCTTCAAAGCTTGCCAGGCGCTGTATTTCAACAGGACAATGCCCGCCCTCATACTGCTCGGATTGTTAAATCCTTCTTTGCAGCGCAGCAGGTACAGCTTCTTCCTTGGCCTGCGTGTTCCCCGGATATGTCGCCAATTGAACATGTGTGGGATGTCATTGGTCGGCGTCTTGCTCGTGATCCTCGTCCTGTTGCGTCTGCAGACGAACTTTGGGTACGCGTACAAACGATATGGAATGCTCTTCCTCAGTCAGACATTCAAACTTTGTTTGACTCCATGCCACGTCGTGTAGCAGCACTTATTGCGGCGCGTGGTGGCCACACAAAATACTGATTCTGATCTCTTGTTCTTGTTTGTTTGCTTTGAACATTTAATCATTTATTTGTACCCCTACCACTCAACTGTGTATTAAATTGCATTCAATTATGACGATTCCTTCTTGGTGTTGCAATTTTCACAAACGTGAGTGTAATATTCAGTGCTAAAATGTACAATATTTTATTTTGACTCCTAGGAGGAAAATCCCTATTGCTAATAGTTTAAATTAATTTTAAAAGTAAAATAAAAGTCTGTTTCGCTTATAAATTCAGTACGAGGTTTTATTTTATTACCTGGTAAGCTTATATATGATACACATCAGTTATCATTGGGTTGTTCGGGTATTTAAATTAATAATCACAATGCATATTTTAATATACTAACCACTAAAAGTTCTAGTTTATATTTGGTGCTCTTCAAAGGCACTAATATGACACAAAAATCAACCCTGAATTATCCTAATTCATTTGTTGACCGATCACTTAATGTAAATTGAGAATTGCGTCAGAAGTGACAAATTTTGGAATTAAATTTCTCGGTTATTTTTGGTCGTACGGGAAACAAACGTTTTGTGTTTTACTTTTTGTAAAGAACATGACATGTTTCTAAATATAATATAGGGCCGGTGGAACGTTTAAAAAGTTCGATTTCATAATTTTCACATAATTGACTTTAATGTAAAAATGTAAAATGTGAATCTTTGAATCATTTAAAAAAATATGTTTGTAATTAGAAGCCTACAACCAACAATTGCGAAAGCGAAAATAAAGGCTGGGTAAAGACTTTTATGGACACAGTGTTATAAAGTTTGCGTAAATATATGCACGTATTTTACAAGTTTCTAAATCAATATATACACATAGTTACACAACTTCTAAATCAAGGTGATATTTAAAGTCTTATTTTGAATTTCAAGAACGGATATCATGTCAGGCATTTTTTTTAATTCGCTTTGATGTAAAGAAAAGAAACAACGCATATACAATAAACTTTGGAGGTTATTATTTCATTGCGTAAAAATTTAAAATGTATCATTTAAAGATACTGCGCGATGAAATTAACCTTTCATGCAAACAATTAATCTTTGTTATCGAAGGAAAAAAAAATATACAATGCAGGCTGTTTGAAGTTGAGCAATGGCTTGGTTAGAACTACTAGTTATTTCGAAAGAACGATAGACCTAGATTTTTTTATTCTTTAATAACTGAAGCAAAAGACATTACATTGTGAAAAGAAGAAATTTCTTTGTTCCAATGAAGATAACCTTAGATTAGGACTTCAGTTAGAACATCGTCTACGGAAGGAAAGCTGTTAAAAGTTTTCCCTCCTGGGCTTTGTTCCTTCTGTTCCAGGCTATCAGTTATCTAGAGAAAAACTGCAGCAGACAGATCCAATCTTTGTGTATTGCAACAGAAGATAAAACGTTAGAAAATGTCTATCTAATCCAGCTACATTTTCGATATAGGTATTGGGCCAACAAAATGGATGAGCACATTACATACTATATTTTTCCAGTTTTAACGTCTGTGTACAGAGTTATCAATATTGCTTGAGGTTTTGAGCCATAATATATTACCTGAATCACGTTATGTAAAGATTTTATGCATTATGTAAAATCTGATTATTAGAAAAGGTATTTTCTCCCTCCTTCTAGCATGCCTTCGTGGTGTAACAGTTAGCACACTCGGAGCGTATTCGAGAGGTCCAGGTTCGAGTCCCGGCGAGGGTATTGCGCATTTTTCAATTCTACAGCATCAAAAAAACCCCTAATGACTCTACAATACATTTTTTTAGAATGTGATTTCTTTATTCTTCGGTTAAATGTGATTTCTTTATTCTTTGGTAAAATTTGACGAGAAAATTACTGACGTTCCTTCCATCGCCTTGATAAATTGCATGTTAATTTTTCATCATTCTATCAGATAGTTTTGAAAGATGGATGGCACTGTAAATCATTATCAACAATAGTTTCTACTATGAAAAATGAACGCTTTTGTAGAACTTTATGCTTTTAATTTTTGTTTTTATTGCATGTAACTTGTAAGGATTTTAAGTTCACTAACGTTTATTTCATTTTTAAATTTTACTATCATCTCTTATTTTCCACGTCCGGCCAGAATTAACGCGTGAATATATTTATGCAAATTGTACTTGACTAACGCTTAAGTATTTAAGTTGTGGCTTTTTGCCAAGAGTAGAGAAAAGAAGGAAGGAAAGAGAGCTCTCTTTCTACGAGTCTTCACGCGAGCTTGCCATCAGTTACTGTCCGCCTTTAAGGCCAGAAGTTTAATTCTCTTGAAAGTTAAAGACGTATTGTAGTTTTCCGTAGTTTGCATACTACAGGCGTAGTAATTTAAAAGGCCAGTCTTAGTGCTAGTCATCTGTGTAAGATATTAAAAGTTAGCTGTTATTTAAATTTTAGTTAGTTAGTAGTCTTATATTCTTTTATGTTCAGACCACAAGTGGTTGGTCTTTGTTTCCCGAAGTTCGGGAACGTATGTAAAATCGATAAGCAAATAAAGGGTCATTTGAACCCTCCTTATCTTTGTTGTATCTTCTACGTATGCACGAACATAGCTTTTAGTAAGCTCCCTGTTCCTACTCAGGACTACAGTTATGTTTGCGAAATCAATTAAAAGAAACACAAGTTCTGATAAACGGACATAAAAAATTCTCTAACAGGGTCGAGTAAAGTTGTGTAAAAGATGAATTTAATTACTTTTTCCGTACATTTCCTTACAGGTTATTGATTAAGACTTTCATTAATCTCAAGGTAATGCACTAATTGGTATTATTTATCTCTTAATTAATTAAATTTTAAACAGTACTAATGAAAATTATATTATTGGCATGCCAACAGAATAGATTAACTGAAAATTTAGTTCACGTTTTTCAGTGGATTGAAAAGTAAAACATATTCAAAAGATTTTCATTTTATATAAATTATTAACATTGCTTTAAAAAAATGCTAGCTCATCAAAAAACTTCAATTAAGCTAGCCTAGTAAGAGTTTAATAGGAAACCAATCTCAAATCAGTTAGTAGTTTATTAGTTAAATAGTGTGAAGTCAGAATAAACAGAATATTCGTATCAAACAGAAATTATTCGAACCCGGTTGCTGGCTTTGACAGTAAGCAAGATACTCAGCTGTCCTCATGAGAAATATACTGAGTTTTAAAACCTCAATGTTCAGGTGTTTATGGTAGCGTTCGAATAACAAATGTAGAATGACTAGGGTCAGGGACTGGTCACGGTCATTTCACTTGGTCGGTACATATCCCACCTCAAATAAAACACATGAAGGTGGGAAAGTAAAAAGCTAAATAAAACCAGTGAAAACAAATTATCTAAAATATCTCCTCAGTTACCCTCACCCACCGCGGCAAGAATACCATTCTAACTATTTTTAGAGACCGCTGATATAAAAGTAAATTGGATCTTTTATTAAATACAACTAATCGGACAGTAGAATAAATGCATTATAAGTAGTAGAAGCCAAATATACTTAATCCGAGAAGAACATAAAAGAAACGGAAAGTGATATAATGTAAATAAAATATATTTCTTTTAATTCCCTTTCCTATGCTAATTTATGTTCTCTCCCGAATTAAAAATAAATTTATTCGTTGTTTAACCAGGGTGAAAAAATACTGATAGTATATAAATGTGCATTGCATATTAAAATAGAAAGTGCTAAATTTATTATTTGTACGAAGTTTCCGATAAACGGATAATCATCGCTGATGTCTGTGAGACCTGTTTAGTTTGGACAAGGTTTAAGAACCACAGCCTGTTTTTAATGAAAGAGTTTAAGGATAAAGCTTTATCCCATTTAATTTCCAATTCTTGTAATGCCAAAAGTATTAAATTGAAAGCTAATTAAAATGTTTCCATCTTCTCTAAAATAATAATTACGGGCTTAAACCTGCAGTGAGAAAAATGGTGTTATATTTTGTAACACAGCTGCTTTCAGTTTATGAATTTGACCTTTAAAGACAACTACGAAAAATAATGGAAGAGAAGACACTCTGTAACACTTCTAAGACATTAAATATGATTTGGATTGTTGGATATTTGGTGCACAGCTTCCTGCGATACATTTTGTATATTCCGACACTTATATCTGCAATAAAGTAAGAACTTGCGACACTTATTTGTTATACCAACAGCAAAATGACAGCTTGATCTTACCAGCCATATGTGGCACCTATAAAAGCGACGAGAGTGCTGGAGGTGCCTGAATTCGAGTAACAAAAGATTATAGTTAAGTTTTTAGCGGGGAAGGGAATCTTGAATTTATAAACTTTCACCATCCTTTTCAGACGGTACGGAGAACAAGGGATATTATGAATCTAGGAGTTTGAATGATATAAAACTTTTTGATATGAGAGAACTGTTCACGGATTTGAAAAAAAATATTTGTTCCCCAGACTGAGATACTTCCTACCAACTGTTGTGAGGCAATTGTCGCGTCACCAAATGTTCTGGTACCAAATGTTCTAGTCTTATGGTACCAGATGTTAAATACTAACTGTTACAATTAAAACCTGAAATTAAATAATTTGCCTACAGTAATATCAAAACCAAAATTCATTGCGTTGTGTAATACTAACCCGAACAACCCCTAAGACCAAGCAGGAGCACTGGTGTTAAAAACATTCACACAAGTCATCATAAGAAAAACTCTGAATCAATTATATATATATAACCAAGGATATTTATTGCAGCATTATAAGGAAGACACTCAATCCTTCAACTTAATTTCGAGATCTATGGTACCAGGGTGACAACTATTTAAAATAATGCATTTAGAATTATAATATATATATTGCTATTTTCAAATATGCACCGAGATGAATTAATCAAAAATTTACACCGTAAAAATTAAT
>KK120086.1:293599-310309 GCA_000611955.2 Stegodyphus mimosarum | reverse complement strand
ACTCTGCTCAACGTTCGCCTGACCAGCTAGCAGTTTAAATTTATAAGCCATAGTGCTTACTACGTGATTGCATTGTAAAACAATTTGAAGTGCGTTAGTATTAGTATATCTTGCTACGCACCCTTTTAGGTAGAGGCCAATCTCCGCGAATCGCTCTGTGAGCAAAATTTGATTTAATTTCTATTTTAGGTTTAGTATTTAAATTTATTTGATTGTTAAGTTCGACCCAAGTGCGGTCTTTTACTTTCTGTATCTCTCCCGAGTTGGGAAGTTTGTAAATAATAGTGATTTAATAAAAGAGGATTTCAAATCCCTTCACGTGCAGTTACTATCCGGCCCAGCAGTACATCAGAACAAAGCTTACATTTCATCAGCTCACTGTTCCAGTTTAGGACCTGAGAAGAAACACCCTGGTAAATATTTCACAATGTTCTCAAAGAACACACACAGAATACTCAGTCCTGATAAGTGATCTGCAGGGTGAGCGATTCCATTTAAGTTTGAAGGCCATGGAGGTACGGTACCAAGGTAGATGGTAGGTACAGATGATGGCTGACTATTGTTCAAGCATCAAGCAAGAATCTCCACAGATTACACTCAAGTAAAAGCCATAAGTGAATACTTTTACCTGAATATATATGCTTACCATCTGATGAAAAAAATTTTACAATGTGTAGGAACAAAATTTACATGCAGTAACTGGACATGGCCTTTGCATGAATAAAATTATTTTTTGTGGAACAGTATATTTGGTATGTTTGCCTTTATTTTTCTTTATTTACATATTTTGCATGACTTTTGAGACAAAGCAAGGGTATCTTTAACTTAAGAATTTGACTTGATAGACAAAAACTAAGGTTATTTTTGGATTCAGAGAACAAACGTTAGTCAAAAACAAGTAAGACAATGAAACTGATGTTCCCCAGTGTTATCCAGTCACCGCACATTGCTCCTGATGCGTCTTTGTCAACTATCTGATGTGTAACCGGGACATCAGTGACTGCAGTGATCAATGATAGGCGACTCAGCGAACGGGGGCTGAAGTCACAGAATGCCACTGCCACCATTGCACGCCGCCAGTCACGTTTGTAGTGGTGTCAGGGCATTCAACATGGTATCTCACGGACCGGAGCAAAATTGTTTTCACCCGAAAGTCCCGCTTCACTCTGAGGCCTGATGACCAGTGACGGCTTGTCTGGAGGTTCTAGGACAACGGTGGGTTACTGACCTTGCTACCGTCAGCCAAACGACGAGGAGTTATGGTATGAAGTACTATTTCATTTGATAGCTGGACCCCTTTTGTTTTCATCCCTGACACCCCTACAACACGGCTGTACGTTGGCGAGATCCTGCTTTCCTTAGTGTTGTCCTTTCTTTCACGGACTACTGGGCTCGCATTTTAACAGGATGATGCTCGGCCGCACACGGCAACTTCGAGTACTTGTCTTCTTGTTTCTTCAGTACTTTCCTGGCCTGGATGATCACCAGATCTCTCCACAAAAACACATTGGGTTCTGATGAGCAGGTGGCTCCGACCGTCCCTGGATCAGACTGATCTAAATCGCTAGTTGAACGTATATTAGCAAACACTACAGCAGGAGGAATATGCCAAATCTATGATTCGATGCCCAGGCGGATAACATCTTGCATCAAGACCAGAGATGGGCCAACACATTATTCGCGTTTTATGCTATAGAGCAGTGGTTCTCAATCCTTTCCGCCCCATACATCCATTTCATCGTTGCTGAAAGACCATCCCCCCTCCTTTCAAAAACAGATATGTACATTTATTTAAATTTAGATTATTTTCTAACGTATTTTAGAAATTAAACAACAAAAAGTATAGAAAATTTTGGTAAATACACAAACTTGTAGAAAGGTAGTTTTTTTATGCTCATAAAATAAAACTAAACACTTCATAGCTAAATAGAAGACTGGCTACGTTTTCCTCCGAAGTTATGAAATCCCCCCCGGTTGAGAGCACCTATTTTTAGAGCATATAAGGCAAAACTCAAAACTGCACCTTTAAATGCTTTAAAATATTTCCTTTCATAACAATGTTTAATTTATTTTTTCCTAATTTTGTGTTCTCTTCTCATATTTTGATCCTCCAGTGGCCGAGAGGTAAAACAGTCGAACACTGGTAGTTTTACACGGTTTGAACTTCAGTAAATTCCATAACCGAAGGGTTTCTTCCAAGATTTTCCTGCACGTAACGTGAATAAGAATCAGTTTCCCTTAAAAGGACTTTCATGAAAGTATCCTTTCTCTCATACAGAGATTTCTTCATGGTAATCAAATAATACAGTCTAATCCAATCTTTCTTATATATTACCTTATTCTTTTATTTTTTTTGCAAGGATCTGAGAGGTCGACATATTTTTTTAAAGCGTTTGTGTAATATCTTTGCTTTTTTCCTGAAATTAGCATTAAAAAGCATATATTCGTTTTATCTTTATAAACGAGACTGACTAACCTTTCTCTTAAAAAATTAACTAAACTGTCTCCGATGAAAACATTGATTGTATAGTTTCCAGTCCATTTAATTATAATAATGTTCTATAATCAAACAGTTCGGTTTGGTTACTTGAATAAGGAAAAGTGCACGAGAGCTGTCTGAGATAGGCCTGAAGGAATCATGTTTGTTACTCACAAGAAAAACCACGAAAATTAACTATGCATCCAGCCCGTTCACATGGATTCGATCCCAGGACGAACTATAAGCATTCATTAGTCGTTAAGCGCTCGGCCATTGGTGGAGATATTATCAGACGGATGTTTTGTTATGATCGTATTAACATTGTAAACGTTTTTGTGTATAATGACGTCATGCATGTAATTTTCTTCTGTTAATAATTTATTATGAAAGACATTCAGTGCATAGTTATTCATAAAAGATACATTGCGCTGAAATTCATCCTCATGCCGTGGATTTCGACGTAGTAAATCTTTTATGAATGAAGAATTTTTATTTTTAACTCATTCAACACTGGCTGCAGATTTCATGACCAATACCTTTCCGTGAGGAATCATAACAATCGACTTTTTTCCGTGATGATGACAGGAAGGCTAACCACATAATAAAATGGTTGAGAAGGGAAAAGTGGTTTAAAAAAAAAAAAAAAGCAAAAATGAACAAAGAGAAAGGAAAGGAAAGTGGTTGAGTAACTGCGAGTTGAAAGTTGCTCCTTTTTAGCTGTTCACGATTGGCTGGCTTTGAAACTTATTTCCTGCACGCCATCAAACAGTGGCGATTCGACAGTAACACATCTTGAAGTGTTTCCCCGTCTCGGACCTGACGTCGCTGACCTACATCCAGCATGATCGTAAGTAGGATTTGAATATATTTGTAATATTCTAAAATGCGCTCGCGTTGCCTGACGAGCTTCAATGGAAATTGTTTCGAAAGTATCTCAATTTGATAACTTACCTGCTGATGAACCGACTGGGAAAATTTATGACAGCATTATCTAAATAAATTATTTCTCAGATTATATGCAATAATTCATTCGTTTCTGTTCCTACATGATGGGAATTTTTTTAAAATAATTTCTTTCAGAAAAAAAAAAAAAAAAACCAGTGAATTATTAGTTACTGTAAGCAAGCGTTCATATCTGCTTTTATTTGAACTTCTTGACGCAAGAAAGCAAAGCTTCAAAATAAATATATTCAGACTCAAAATATTGTCCTGTAGTGTTTGGTTAGTTTTTTTTTAATGTGTAAATGAATGTATTTATCGTTAGAAGACGATATGCGAGCAACAAGATATGCCAGATCTGGGTGTTCTCAAACAATCAAAACGGTGCGTGCGTAAGTCTTTTTTTTTTTTTAGGGGGATTCAAAAATCGATTTTTCCTCTTTCTGATTCAAAAGCAGCGCAACAGAGTTTTAAAAAAGTGAAAAATTAGAATTTCAGTGCCATTAATTTTTGGTAAATGATTAATTAAATTCAGGGAAATCAAGTATGTATTGCAATTTCGAGTATTTCTCCTCATTTTTTTCAGCCAAACTGCTTTTTTTTTTATACATTTTTGCAAAGGTGTTATGCTAAAAATCATCAGACAATAAGTTGCAAATTTACTAATTGTCAAAAAAATCTCTGTCATTATTTACACATAATTTTAAATTAAAATACTTATTCCGTGAATGTCAAAAACGACGAAGAAAGTTTGCGATTTGACATACATGTGAATAATTTTGCTACCTGCATTGTAAGAAAAATTTACTTCAAGAAATTCACAAAAAGCCCCAAAATTTGAAACTAAAACTAATTAGTTGCAATTTTTGCTCGTCTTTAAAATTACGAATAACAATTACAGACTAAATAACAAATTATAAATAAAACGAGGAACAAAAATTTCAGATACTTAAATACAAAAGTTTCACACATGTATTTATAAAGAAAATTATCTTTGATTTATATTTTAGCAAATATATCGAAAATATTTTACCACTCTTGATTTGATTAACTTGGTTTCAGTTTTCGTTTCCTTAAAATCTACACAGTTTTGCTTCGTCTCTTTTTCCTAGCAGATATTATCTTACTCTTTGTTGCACGCAGTTACTATAGCAGAAAACGTTTTATGATGTTTTAGAAATATTGTAAAAATTTATAAACGTAAGCCAGACTAAAGCGCTGGTAGCGGCAGTATTTGCCGTACAGTGTAGGCGGCGGCTATGGCAACCTACCAACGTGTGAAATTTCAAACAAAACATTTCTTGGCTCAGAAAAAAAGACTATGTCGATAGTGTATTGTTGGATGAGTTGTGGAAAATTTAAGACAAGTTTATGAAACTGAGTATCTTCTGTAACACACTGACTATTCAGAAATACACTGTATGTTCACCTGCCTTGAGAATATTCAAGCAGCTGTAACTTTGACAAAAACCAAGTCATTTTCTTCAAGAAATATTACGCAGTTCTAATGTCAAGATAAAATGAGTTAAGAAATGCATCTAACGTTATATAACTAGCTGCGTGTGAATAAAAATGAAAGGAAAAAAGTTGATAATAGTATAATCGAAAATTTTGTTTCTTAAAATATCAAGAAAACTTGCTGCAATGGGTTGAAATTCTTAGTTTATACGTGTTAATTTCGCAAGAAAAAATTTAGGCTCACAGTGAAGACTACTTAATACTAATAGTTCGGGTCCAAGGCTCGGCATTTAATGTGAGTATGAACCATTTCCTTTAGAAAGTCGTCAGTGAACAGTAGATCATTCTTAAATTATTATCATTATTACCTGAAACAGCTAGACCTTGATTAATTTATGTAAAAAGACTGTAAAAGTAATGTGAATTTCTTCAATGTAGGAAGCTTATTTCTTGGAGAATAGATTAAATATAAATCCACAAACAAGGGCGATTTCGTTCGAGGTTTCTGTTCTGACAGAAGCATAAGTGCAGAGGCCTTTTCTGCTATATAAAGCGTAATTACTACACAGATTTCTAAACAAGATGTTTCAAAGCTAATGAAATTAACTTTACAGAGCGGTAGAACATTACGAAACAGGCGCTTAAAAAAAAATCATAGAATGCACTGTAGAACTCTTTGCCTTCCAAAGAGTTAGATGGCTCTTTACCTTTAATTATTTACCTTACCTTTAAAGGGATATTGATGAGATGAGCATTCAGATAGAAACTGTTTTACATTCGATTGTACACGGTGAAAGCCACGGCTTTACAAAACAGAAAGAATATAGAGATGAACTCATACAAATTTTAAGATACTTTGAACTGCATGGCGGTTTTCATCATAAATTTCATTGAAACGATGTTTTTTCTTTCTATTCATTTATTTGCTTATTATTTGTCCTATAAAACTTTGCAAATGGATAGGTGATATATAATAATCACAATAATCATAACAATAAATCTTTTCTCTCTATTCTTAAGTATGCTGCTGACATATTTTAGTAGCATATCAATACTCCTACATTTTCGTGAATGTTAATGTCCATAGTGCATGAAATGCTTTGTTGATTTTTTACTAGATTCGTACGAAAGTTCTGGAATTCTATAAATTCTTCTGCAGTTCTGTAAATTGTTCATAAAAATGTTGGATTTGTAATTCGATAAACAAATTTTACTAAGGGATAACGAAATTAATAAAATAAGCAAGAATTAATATCACCTTTTACATGTCTTGGTGTTATATGTAACTAAGATATTTTAAAATGATAAATGTATGTTTTGGGCCAAAGCCAATGAATCTTTATTTGTTTGTTAATTAATGGATTACGACAAATCACGCAAGATCTGTCTACCTAAAAGAAGAGGCATGTTTTATCGACTTCCGAATGGAAGCTGGCTCTATTCACGTTACAAATTTTGAAAACTACGGAAACACGCATGCATTCAGCCCAATAGCTAGAATACAAACTCCGATCCAGAAGAAAGTGTATTTAAGCTAGGTAAATTTGCATTAAAGTAATTGGTTTTGAAACTCAGAAGGAAGTTTCTCGAAATGGACTAAAGGTTAAAATGCTGTGGAAAGTAATCCAAAGTAACTATGTACGATTAGTTTGGACTGTTCCTTATAAAGTAGAAATAAATTTTAAAAACGTAATTTTTTTAATTAAAAATTTAAAAAAAAATATATATATTTTGAAAGTTTTTGAATCATTATTTTCGCGAGGATAACATCGATGATCATCGCTGTAGTTATTGACCAGTTGCAACATATTTCTGAGAAAATGTTATAATACACTTGTTATATATACTACTCATCAACATGAATGATGCGTAATTTGTAATAAATGTATAATTATGATTACATATGGCTATTTTAAAGCAGGAGACGAGGAAAACGTTCAGTGCCCTCGCCGGGCTCTGGACCTCTCAAATACTCGTCGAGTATGCTTCCAATTATACTACGAATGCATGCAGAAAGGGGGTAGGAAATATACATATAATAAGTCTACAATGACGACGCATAATAAGTGTAAAAAGTGTATTGTAAGTATGCATTATAAGTGTATCAATGTATAATAAATGTAATAAAATGTATATTAAGTGTAATAATGTTAATGACTGTGGAAAAGAGAAATAATAAATACATAACTCTAAGGAGTTTCTTCTTCTTAACTGCGTGCATTTGTAATGTAATTGGAAGCACGTACGGCTAGCAGTCAGTAGGTTTGGAATTCGAGTCCTGGCGAGGGTATCATTGATTTTTCATGTTTGCTGTTTCCACAAGTATCTAATCGCCTCTACGTAATGACTATGTATGCTATTCTGCTTTACGGTTTCCAACTCATAAAACTGATATATTGCAAGCAGTACGCTTTCTTATTCAAAATATTGAGAAAACTGAGATTTAATATGAGAATAAATATTAGTTACAAAAAAGATCAAATTAGTATAATGTAAAGTGTAAAACTGAAGTAAAAAAATAAAAGATGATGTTCGAAAATATATTTGCGTAAAATGGTGTTCTTTTCTTTTCGCATTTCAAAGGAAGTTTTTTCTATCAAACGAATTTTATTAAACTTATTTTATAAACTCATATTAATTCATTCGCAGAAAGAAATTTCTTTATATTTCGCTGTCATAAATAATAATCAAATAAAAAGATGCTTTATTATTTCTCATATAATTTTAAATTACAATGAGCCTTCGTGAATATTTGTTCCTCTGCTAGGCGTGGCTGTCTGGTCTGATATATGCCAGCCATCCCCTGAACTCTTTGCAAAATTCTACTGATAGTTATGGAGAGAAGAAGCGTTTTTTAAATTTCCTTTCTTAATATTTATTTTGTTTGGTCAGTTTCTGCTTGCAGCTTCATAAATCATGCAATCAATTAGAAAATTAAAGTTTTTAAATGCCATTTCAAAATAATTAGAGCAATGGCCTAATGTATGGCATTTACTTTTTATTTACTTTTATAAAAAAAAGAAATGTTGAAAACAAAGATACCAATTAACAGCAAAAAATCAGCGTAAAAGGCACAAATTTGCTGTACTGTAGTTTCAAATATTAAACAGAACCTTCTTGTTCATCTGTGGGAGCTGCAGGTCTACTGCAGGTAAAGAAGGAGGTTCTATTTAACCTTTAACACTATAGAACTAAATTTCTGTACGTTACGCTAATTTTTTGCTTTTAATTCGTATCTTTAGCATTTCTATTTGCTTGCTCAAAACAGTTTCTAAAATAGGGAAACATCAATAGTAGAGGTATAATGTTAGTACGCAGCTGACGTACGTGCAGAGTCTGACAATTAAAAAATTAGAATATTTTTTTTGCTGCCAAGACAAAAGTTAAACCGAATTGCGTACTTGCCATCATCTAGTCATTTTGTTCTCCCCACAGCGCTCCGCAGTAGTAGATTTCTAAGCTCTAAATTCTCTTCCAGCTTGCTTGCCTTTGATTTTCTCCTTCCGCCTCTGCGTGAGTTTGCTGAGTCACTAGTTTATGGGCTTACCCATAACTGCTTCTTTCTTCTGCAAGTTAATTCACCAACTAAAAATTTTACAAATCAAGTTTGCACGATTTGCATAACCGCAACAAACTTCATTACTTTTTGAAGCTGCTTTAGCAGTTTTAATTCTTGTGTATAATAATGACGTAACAGAAAAGTTATTCTAATCTTTACACCTGCTGTGCTGCAACAATTCAGTGCAAAGTTCGAGGTAAGTCTATGATGACTCGTAATAATTGCCCACAAAACAAGTTTTGAATTTTCTGTAACAATAATAAAACAACCTCACAAAGAAAGAAAAGTAAAATAAATAAATGATAAGAACTTTTAAGTTAACATGCAAAAGATACGTTTATGGTATACCTCTGGAAAACTATGTAAAATTTATAAAAAAAATCTTAAATATCTAATCGTTTGAGTCATACTGAATTGATAGAATTATTTTTTTCGCTTTCTCATAGTTGGATGTTTACTCATGCATTTTAAAAAGTTATATGTAAGTAATACATTTTTTTTTATTTTTGGAGAACCAAGTAACTTTTCTGACAAAAGCAATTTAACTACTACAATATTTAAATGTACAATTTTTTTAAAATTAATGATAAGGTATATTCTGTGAAATTGCTATAATTTGGCAGCTAATAAATAAGCGATTCTAAAAATGAGTTGCTAGCATAAAAGTTTTGGAAGTTTTATTTCCAATACTGTTTTTGATTGTACAGAGGTATTTACACATTTTTAGAAGGATATCAGTAAAGAATTAAAAAAAAAGCAAAGGGTTTGGAATAAAAATTTCTGGCAACAGGTAATTATTTGAAATGAGAAATATTGTCTGCTACTTTTAAATTTATTTTTCTTTCAAAATTCACACGTAAACAAGCTGTAAAAAGAAGGATAGGTTTCTGCGCTTTCCGAAGATAAATATTTCTATTCCAGAATTCAAAAACGTTGTGAACTGCATGGTATTAAAATTTCGAAGTGAAAAATAAGCAACATTATTAACCGGAAAAGCAAAAATTGTCAATCATTACTTCGACATGGAAAGAAGACTCAACGAATACCCTAATACGTTACATACTGTTTTTAATGTTTCTAACTTGAAATCGTTGATAATAAGAGAAAATCCGCCAACGCAGAAATCAATTGCAAAATGTTTAAATATATCTCTAGCAACAATAAATAAAATAACAGACCAAAATTTACAACTTAAAAAAGCTAAAAAACATTATGTTCACTAGGTTTCACCGAGATATAAGGCTCAACATAGAATAATTGTAGAATCCCCTAGGAAAACTATACAGCAGAAAAAAAAATGGAAGTACACTGTGATCCTCGATGGTTTATCAAAATGGCTGTAAAAAAATCTATTTATCATCGAAAAAGAAGCGAAAAAATGTACAAACTTGGTTCCGTCAATGTAAAGAAAGTTTCATCAAGGAATGCATGATTGTTATAGGTTTCTCTTACAATGGAAAATTTAAAAAAAGGAGCGGAAAAAAAGTGTTAAAATCAATTCAACATATACTATCAAGAGAAAGTTTTGCGCTCGATATTTACAGAAGAAATTACATGTCTTTATCACAATGACTTTCAAAGTGTGAAACTTCATCAAGGCAAAGCAATAAGTTATACTTGGGCTGCATTCCTAAAAAAAATGAAGATTGATACAGGTATGGCATATACATCTTTTCAACTTATTTCTGGAAGTCCCTTGATGTTTCAGTCATGGAATATTGTGTCTTTAGTCTCTTGAAAAGAGCTCTTTCGAAGTGCGAACCCTCCACGATTGATGGACTCTGGAAAGTAGTGGAAGACGAGCGGAACCCAGTAACATTGGAAATGTTTACGAAAAACCCTTCTATCATGAAAATCATATTCAAGAAAAAATGCTATGAGATCAAACATTTAAAAAAATACGCATTAAATTTTAAACGTTAATTAAGCGGTCCTGAAAATGGGTACATACACTCTGCATAATTCTTCTCTCTTGTTCTCCAAGCGTCACATTTTCTTTGCTGAGTATTCTTAACAAGGTGTGTCCACGCTGTACCAAATATAATTTAGTCGGTGTCTACGCATTTCGCTTTTATATTATTCATTACTGACATGCATGTGAAGTTTGTTGATGTTTAAAATTTTCTGCCTAATTTTATGAATGAATAATTTTAATATGAATAAGAAGATGTTTAACGGGAGAATTTTATAGAAGTTTAAGATTCTTTGACATACGTAAATCTAAAATCTTAAATAATAATAATAATAATAAAGCAAAATAAAGACGAAAAAAAAGATGGAGAGAAAGGGGAAAGATAAAAAACGCTAATATAGAAGAAGCAAAATTAACAGGCAGTACAGAATAAATGTCATAGGAATAAAAGAGTGCTTTTCTAGCAGGCTTTCTATGATAATTCAGTCATCTATATCTATATCATGTCATTTTCCAACATAATCCTCCTACATTTTTATGCTTGTTCACGTTGTTACACCAATTTCTTAATTCCATCGGAGAAAAGGGATTTCGGTTGCTGGAATGCTGTACTTCTTTGGCAGCATTTTGAAATAATCATCTGCTCACAGTAAGTCCCAGCTGTCTCTCAGTACAGTTTACATCAACTGTTAAGCTTACATTAACTCATGTAGGACATGAATAGATTAGTTCTAGGGCACTATCCACAAAATTTCAGTATGGCATTTGGAACAGTGCACTATTAGAGGAGCAAATGTAACTGATAGAACTGCAATTATAGGAAACTTTTCCCTAAAGACATTTTTCTCCTTTTTGGTGATAATGCACATTCTCAAGCATAAACTGTGATTTATGCAACCGTTCAGAACATATGGCCCTCAATCATTTCATTGACAATGCCAATAATTAATATCGGTTTATATTATGAATACCAGTTTGTACAAATTTTAGATTAAAATACTCGAATAGAATCCATAATGCTTATTTAAGAATTATGAATTTATTCTGCATAGACTAATTATGTAAAAGCCACTTCAGTGTTGAATTTGAACTCATATTACTGACAATATTTCTTACAGAAAAAAAAAGTCGGGTGTCGATGAGGAGAGTAAGAAAACAGTTCTCTGATATAAAGTTTTTTTAAATATTGTATTTTAACCTTGAAAATAAAACTTTATGCATAAATTAATCACAAAATGCGAATTGTCCATAGATTCTCAAAAGGTCATGAAACTTCCAGAAACGCCCAACTGAACTGCCTTCCACCCTAAAGGCGTTACAGAGCTTTTGTGACATTCGTAATGAAGCAGAAACTGCTTCATTATCGCAGTTGCAGTGTTTAATTACTCTTCCGTTCATATGCTTAGGGTAGTAACTTGTATACGCGGGGACAAAAGTTTAATATCAGTGTAACAGAAACCATTGGAGCTCTGCAGTTGGAAAGCTGCAAATATTTTATCCGAATTTTAACATCTGCTTAGGTATATTTTCCAAATTTTTGATGATATATTTAAATTTGTGTTATTGTTTTGTAAATACAGAAGTCAGAAAATCACAGTCGGGATCAAGTCTTTCAATAGAGGCCGAAGCCAAAGATATTGAGAATGACGATCGTTGGAGTTACCATCTTTTGCGTGCTACTTTATTCGACGTCTGGGCAGGATGAAATCGTTTACCCACTGATGTATGAAAATCAACAACTAGCAACAAGAATCAACTGCCAGGTGGGTGAAAAATATTTTTTTTATTTATATTATCAATCTTTCTATTGTCTAAAATTTCCTTGTTCAAGAATTCTGAAGAGCCATGATTCTACAATTTTCTGTGCAAGGACGAAATTCGTTTGTTTATGCCACAAGGTCAAACCGCCCTTATTTTTTATGCATTTACTGCGCGACATTTTTGGGTCAAGCGCTCGTTCTTGTGTTCAGGCTACGTTTCCACATTTCGGAAGCTGAAATTTCAAAACTCTTTGATCACGAATAGAATGTAAAATATAAAATATTAATAGATTTTTTGGTAAAGCAAGTTAAATATTTTTTGCCTATGAGAAAGCAGAATTCTCTTGTAAGATGATTACAGTTTTGATAAACAGAAAATTTAGTTTCTTTTTATGTCGTTGATAAACCGCCTAGCAGGATCGAGTAATTAAAAGAAACTTCCAATCGGTTCAATAAAGCGTTTCAGTATTCATTAAAATCAAATTAAAACATGTCATTAATTCTTTTATAGCTGGTAAATTTTGTACGGCTAAGCCTGAATGGTAGAAATAGGTGAAAACGCCATGTATTAGTGTGAATTTATGTACTGAAAAATGGAATATGGGAAAGCTATAGGACTGATTACTTGCTGAGAATAAAACTTATATTAAATAAGAACAGAGATCAGACATTTATGGAATAATTATGTGCATCATCCTCATATGAACAAGTTTGTTTTTGGAAGAATGTGTATAAAATAAGAAAAGAAAAATTTCTAATGCCAAACAAGAATTTAAACTTAAAAAAATGGGTTAAAAAGTTCTACCAAGTACAGATTTACGTTTACGTCTTGCATGTATGAAAAAAAAAACTTTTACCTTATCATTTCAGAGTGTAAAATCATAACATTTAGCACAAAAAATTACATCCAGTACTATATGAAAATTTTTTTGAGGGAAGACGAATTACTTTCTAATAACAATCGATATTTTATGGTAAAGTTATAAACGCATTACTCAAAAGAGTGTAATTTAAGTCAGACTGTTCTGTCTGGTACGCTGAAAAATAGATGGATTTCGTGTTATTAGTTTTACGTATATTCTAGAAATTTTTAAAAATGGGTACAGATATAAATATTAAAATTTTTTAAAGTTATAAATGTTCTTATTTACTCCAGAAATTTCATTGCTTTCTTAAACTATTAAAATATGAGACACGCGATAAACTAGTACAGCGTTATTTGGTTATGAGCTTCAATTGGATTGCTTCTGTAGATGGCAATTGTTTAAATCTAAATTTTGAATTCACTACACAATAGATACATTTCTAAATCAACTTTTTAGTTTTCTTTTATTTCAAAAAATCGTTTCAGTAATTCATATCATCACTATATTTTCAATTAAACATTTGAGTTTTTAACCGCTCTGATTCGTCCACTTTTTTCCTAATTATGGCGTATACACAAAATGTGTCATAAATTTTTAATAATTTTGTTCTTCCTTCGTTTGGTGTTTTTCATCGAATAATGTAATCAGAGAAATACTTCTGCTTTTTTGCATGTATCTTACATTACTATTTTACAGCTTAATAGATATTAAATGCAAAACTTTTAAATATACGCAGTATATCTCTCCAAATAAGAGAAAAAATTACGTTTGCAATGAGACACATTACTTGGAGTTTTCGGAAAATTCAAAAGGTCACGTGCTTCAGTGCAATGCAAAATCATCATAAGATTTTTCATGTATAATTTGAAAAATTGTGTGTATGTACGAATGGATAGTACTTGTTCAAGTACCTGCAAAGTACATGCGCTAGCTATTTTACTTTTTTGACTTCATACAGTTTAAAAAATCGGAGGTCTGGCATCCAGTGTTTTGACACACCCGATAATCTGACACTCCTTTCACTAATATTTCTGCTGTAACCTGGTGGTATTAACATTTCATTTGGATTCCAGAAGACCTGATAACCGCTTTGCTTTTTTTTACTGTTTTCAGTTAGTCTTTTACAGCGTTGGAAGACAGATATAATTTAATGAGTTGGAGCTATTTTGCCATTATTTCAATCCTGAAATAGTAAATTGACGGTATTATAATTCAAAATATTTTGAATCTGCAGGAGCAAAAGAAATGAAAAGTAATTAAGAAGAAGGTTCAACCAAAATAATTTGGATTGAGATAAGTGAAGCGTTAAATACATGTGTGAAATTAGATTAAAAAAAAAAAACTAAAAATTACAATATTCGGAAAATACTAATATTTTATACTTATTTTGGGTTGGGTGAGGAAGTGGAATCTATGAACAAATGAATATTCTAACTCCATTTGGAAAGATTTAACGCACTGTTAATTTTGATTACTTTAAAGCAAAAGCTGATTAAATGTAATTAAACTATGAGTAAATTTATTTACTAAGTTATAACCATTAATATGTTTGCAGAATTACTACGTTCAATTTTTCTTATTCCTCAATACATTCACTAATAAGAAAAAAATCATTTTGAATCATTAGACGATTTTAATCTGATAAGCCGGCATATCTAATAAAATGCGAGGCTGCTCTAATCTCGAAAGTACCAAGCTATCGGAGTTTTCCTGTACTCAGCCACTGTTTCTTTTGTTGAAAATATGTAGTTAATGTAACGCTTTTAAAGGTAAATGAGAGTTAGTGCGAGAGCATTAAATCGGATTTGTCTTTAAACTTGTCCTGTGATTTTACATGCTTTATTTATAGTGATAACCATTATGGCAACACCAGATTCGATACATCTGGTATTGCCATAATGGAAAGTGTAAATAGAAGAACTATTGGGTATTTTATCTTCATCCATTCATTTATTATAGCGATGTAAGGTTCAGCATAAAAACACAGAACATTTGCTGAAATCAATTCTTAAATATAAGAACTTTCTTCGATGTTCAATTCTGAGGCAATTTGAAAAAATAAAATAGCATCCATGTTACAGTTTTATAGGAATTAAAGTGGAAAAAAAATTTAAATTATCTCAGAATGCGTTAAACTCTTGCCCTACTTCATTATTAAAATTCAGTTTCTCGCAACCATGAAGAACTTCACATATTATCTAAGAACAAAACCTGAAAATAACACATCGCATCCGACCGTAATCAAAATATTCTTTTGATCATCTCTCAGTATACTTGCTGGAAAGAAACATGTTATTTAGCATTTATTCCGTTGTTAAATGAAGCATAGAAATTCTCAGGAAATATGTGGCTGTTCTTATACCCAATTTTGATTCGCAGGTGACGGATTACTTGTAAGTTTTCCTAAACACTAGTAAGACCTTGTAAACAATTCGTAAACCAATCTATAATATTTTTTCTTTTATTTATATTGTTTTCTTTTGCGCAGGTCGAAGAAACGCAGCACTTTTATTACTCAAGTACCACGAAATTATGGGGTGTTATGGGTGGAGAAGTCGTAATAAACGCAGACGTTGCGCTTCGTTGCTTGGGAGGTAAGAATAGTATTTCTGTTTCGACGAAAATGGAGCCTGGTTTAGCAAATTAATATATGCGTTCGTGTTGTTTTTCAGATGACAAGGGTGGTAAATATGAATCTCAGGCCTTGAAATATCTAGCAGAAGTTTCTAACTTGGTTATAGAAGAAAAAAAAGAAAAAGTGAAAAGGGCTGCAAGGTGATGATGCTTATTTCGTATTATTGAAAGTTTATTTTTCTTTTTAGTGCATTTAAGATTTGTGTTTAGGATTTTATTGCTAGCAACAGACATCGAACAATTTTCTCTTGACCGATACATGATTCAGTGAGAAAACATGTTTTCGTCATTAGCTTATTTTGGCTACAGTAACATTCTTCTAAACATAAGAAATATGTTTTTGATAAGTTATTTCAATAAAAAAGAGCGAAAATAATGATACACTTAAAAAATTTTATTGACAACTCTTTGATAAAACATACTTTGAAAACAAGAACACTCTTATAAGACACAAGAATAATGTAATTAATTTAACACTGATTAATAGGCAGAGTAGAGGCTTACAACCTTCTGTAAAAATGTTGTTTGGCCCATTGTTCTATAGCGGAATAAATTATTTTATAGAATTTTATACAATTGAATGCAATAGTAAGAATCTTGATCTCAAATATAAAATTAGGTGTAAACATCCTTTTATTTGTTAAAAATTGAGCTAAGAGATTAAAAAAAAATTTCGAATTTTTTTTACGAATTTCGAAGTTTTCGAAATGTGCGATATAATGTTTCCATTTACAAAGGATCTATGAAGCTAGAAATATTTTAATGCAATTTTTTACGTTGAATCAAACTACAAGATATGTGGATTGGTGAATGTAGGTAGAGGTGGTGAAAACTTAAAGACTGAAAGTGCAGTCTAAAATCTCGAAGAAGAATTTTCTGTTAAAGAACTTTTTCAGAAAGTAAAATAATAAGAGAAAATTTTTTTATGTAAAAATTATTAAAATAGTTAATCTTTCATCATAAATAAAAATAATACTTACTACTCCTGATCTTACAATAAAATTTTTTCTATTGAATAAAATTGAATCCTAACTCCAAAAGAATTTCAATTTTAAGAGGCTTTAGACTTTATTTCTGCATTTCGTTTTCCTAACTTAAAATGG
>KK120086.1:256275-293501 GCA_000611955.2 Stegodyphus mimosarum | reverse complement strand
TATATATATATATATATATACTGTAACAAAATTTCCTCGTTATCGTCATATTTTATTTTGAATGCAAGGAACTGTGTCTTAAGAAGTAGAGATTTTAAAATTTATGATTAGAAAAAACTCTTTTTGTGAAAATAGCATTTACAAAATAGCATTTATATTATAAAATAGCATTTACAAGGCATTTTATGTTAATTAACCAGTTATTATGATTCAAACCTTTACTATAACTTTCTGTAGTTCTTCCTAGAATGTAAATTAGTTGTTTAAGTTGAGGGTTTGAATGAAGAGTTAGAACTTTTGGCAACCTCGCCTGCAAATTACCCCCTATCGCCAGAGAATTTTCGGCTTTAGCCATTTTCGCAAGCCGACGTTAAAAGTAGACCATTTTGTGTAGTCTTTCGACCACGTTTGAATTTGAATTTCAGCTTAAGTTATTTTAAATAATCGCAAGTGGCTGAGTTTTGTTTGTAAGCACAAATAGTGCCTTCTGTCAAATTTAAAGTTTTAATAAAAAGGTTCTTTAACCATTTCAGGACTTTGTGATCTTAATTCAGATTGCAGCGATAACTCACCTTTTAGTCTAATATGGTCCGAAAGACATTAATTTAAACTTCTAGACAACAAGGATTCTACAGTTTGGAAAATAAGGTGAAATTAAATAACTTCTTGAAAAGTAACTTCTTCTTATTCTATATCATTTTTGTAGCTCAGAAATTCCACTCATAATATTTCGCTGCTCTCAATGTTTTTAAAGTGCTTAATATTTTTAAACCGCTTAAAGCTATGAATTGAACCTTTTTCAGAAGACTAACGTTTAAAGTCTAAAATAAAAGGTAACATAATTTGCAGCAATTGTAAATTTTAGTCGTCTTGAATAAAAACCATTTGTATTTGCTTATGAAATAAAGTTCTAAAAATTCGCGACTACTTTTCCGCAATCATTTTTAACTGTAAACAGACAAAATTTCGATTTTCAGAAACTTCCAATTGCACATTTGACAGCAGTTTTTTCTTAGATCTATATCTCTCTCTCTCTCTATATATATATATATATATATATATAAATTAACAAAAAGCATTATATTTATCATATACTTTTACTGAAGACGCGAATTTATTTTATTCTTGTAATTATTTAGTTATTTCTGCTCCTGATCGACTCTCTCATTTCAAAGTAACCACGGATCGTGAATCTCTGCAAATGTTCTTTGCACATAAATTTATCTTTCGGTGTATATATATATATTCAACTATCCTTTATATTAAATTAATCTTGAGTTTATGTAATTAGCATGTGCAAAGAATTTATTTGTCTACAGCTGCCCATTTCCTATTCACTTTATGTTATTTTATACAGCTATAGCGAATCTACCTCAAGTATGGAAAATCGGTTATAACGAACTTTATGGATGTCATCGACTGATTTAGTTTTCGGTATTTTCGTAATTTTTTGCAGAACTTTTCCAAGTTTTCAAAATGATACTAATTTTTAAAATTTCTCTTGCAAACTACTAATTTTGAACGAAAGCTCTAAATCATGACTTTTATGGAAAGGAATTTATCTTGTAATATTATTAGCAATGGTGAAACTGGAAAAGAATGAAACAAAAATTTGACAATTGCATGTAATAATAATGGTTATTAAATCTTAACGTGTTTTTTACTTCCTTATACGGAGTAAAGGAAATATTGTATTCACGAAAAATTTTGGTTATCATATTTCAACGAAAATGTCTATTTTGACTGGTATCGAATACAATTTAACGATGCTTTTGCGTGACATCTATACGTATGCACACAAAATAAAGGAATCTTTTTCCCAAAATGGACTCAGAAGAGATTTTTTCGGACGTCCGTACGTACGTTATGAATTTCGCTTAACTCAAAAACGAGTGGATTCAGAACGTTGAAATTTTGTATATAGGATTGCCATAACAAGCAGTGTGCACCTCCCTTTTTGGTTCAAATCGGCCTCACTAAAAGTATATATATATATATATATATATATATATATGTTACGGTGAAACACCGAAATCTGGAGAATGTCGACTTTCACCGGTGAATGTCAACATTCACATAGTCGCTTGGTGTGTGTCCGAAATATTTTCCAACTACTCTTATTTCTGACTTACACCAGTGAATGCCGACATTAACCATGTACTAATGGTGAACGTTGAATATATGAGAATATTATATTTTCTTCGCCGTAATTCAGTCGCGAAAAAACACACAAGTATTTAAAACACACAATACATTCAAAATGAGAAAGGAAAATAATAGAAGTTAAAAAACTTACTTAATTATACAGTACGTAGTAAATGAGAAAATAAAATAATAATAATAAAAAACTTACTAAATTATGTGACTCAAATCTGATTAATTGCAACAACTTAAACTATTACGAGACTTTGAACTGCACAAGAGGCCCTTGCTTTTACAACTGCATTTATGGGAAACAGCCAGTCGCCTCTCTTTTCGACCTACACCAGAGCATATCTGTGATTGCCGACATACACCAGTGAGGGTCCGAATGTACAAGAATGCAATGTTATATTCGATCTTTCACCGACGTATTTGGTAAATGTTGACATTCTCCGGTGAAAGTCGACATTCTCCAATCTCGGTCTTTCACAGTACCATATACACTCATTCTGTTACTCGGCTCGGTGAGTTAATTTTTTTTATTCTTATATGTTGGTAAATTGTGCATTTTTTTGCTTTAAAAGGGATTGAATTATGTTGTTTTTATGTTCTGGTTAAGGTTTTTATGCCTTTAGTTAATCTGCATGCAATAGTTGTAGAATTATCAACAATTTAAAAGCTGTTTAAGGGCACTAAGCCTAATAGAACAGCTATATTTGTTTACATTTTATATTTAGCAGAATAGTGAATTAAGTCAGTTTAACTTCAGAGCCTTTTTGCCAAATGCGACCAAAAGTAAACATTCACTTTTTGTGCACCAAAAAAATGTGCCTCCTTACCCCCTGGCCGAATTGCTTGTTTTTGCGCAGAAACTGTAATTTTAATCGTAAAAAAATTTTTTTAACTGTTTTAATTGTATTTGATGTTTTATGTTTTCCTATATTTTTCAATTTTTATTGAAGGTATTTTGAGTTTTATGCATTTTTGCCTTGCCGCGAAGTGAGAATTTCATTAATGAATGAAAAATATACCTCTAATGAAATTCGAGGAAATAAGTTTCAATGAAATGCAACATAATGATTGGGCTTGTTATTTGATACAAAAAATCAAAGTTTAACGTAAAAACAAAACTCCGTAAAGTATGACCTATAATTTAAAATATTCTCCAATGTATGCCATCCTTGGTGTCAAAATGTGCGAATTATCGAAATTTGACTGTAATTTTATGGTTTAATAAATCCTTAATATACTACCTAAGATAACAGTTTTTTCCCCTTTACTGAAAATTATTTATAGGAGTGTAACAGCACGAAGACAGAAAAAAGATGTTAAAGAATTTTTCACCAATGCCTGGAATCGTATTAAAAATTTTTTTAGCCGAGTATTCGGACGTGGAGAACCCGAAGTGACTCAAACTCCACCAAGCAATCCAGTTGATGAGAGGAAAGAGTTACCAGAAGATGAGTCAGAAGAAGGTTTGTAACTGCCATTGAACCATGTATTAAAGTGAACTTGATGAGTTTAAAACCTCAATGACATAAATGTTTTGCACTTCATCCGCATTAAATTGGTAGAACAATGAAACAGAATTACAAAGATGTGAAAGTTTTCTGCGCTTTTATGGTTTTGCTTTTTTTATACAACAAAAGCTGCAACTTCCTGCAATTATTTTGCGTAGGGGTAGTATGGGATAAGATTTTTTTCTTTGGTTTGTAAATTTTTTTAACAGGAAAATAAAACTGCGGTAGAAGAAGATGATTGGAACGAGTTTCTAGAAAACCTAATTAATAATAAAACTAATGCAAGTCTATCATCAGACACACAAACAAAAATTTCTTGAAACTATATCTCTAATCATCCTAAACATAGAATGGTAGTGAATATATGCCATGACGTTTCAGTCAGAAAAGAAATGTTAAATTCTCCATAAAAAGGAATGCATCTTCGCCAGGTTCATGAATTAGCTAATGGCGAGGAAGTTCCTCAGAGAAGAATAGTTTCTGTTATTTCGATTGCGTATATTTCATATATATGCAGAGCAATCAGATATTTTGAATATGTGAATATGAGTACAATACATGTTTATATATATATATTTTTAGTAACTTATATTTTTCGATCTCTGCGATCTGTAAAAGAGCTTCCTTGGACAGTGCCAATCGAGTGTATAACGTATATCGTGTCCAAGATGAAACGTTATAAATCCATGACTGATCCGAATGTTTAATAAGTTGTATGTTACCTTCAAGTTTGTATGAAGATGTCTGGCAGATATTCTTATGGTACTGCTGCTGTTAAATCATACTAAAGTGATGGGCCATCATTTTGTGGTTATTCTATGTTTTGATATTTCGAGATTATATTTGTATTGTGGTATATTCGTATTGTGGTTATTCTATGTTTTGCTTTTACGTTCGGAAAGACATAAACTAATACTGTGACATACTACATCAGGATTTGTGGTGCTTTTGACTGGTTACAGCATACAATTAAAGCGAAGCGTCTTGGTAACCTCTGCCAAATAGTCTTGTTCTTCACAACTATGTACTTCCAACTATTACCAGGATCATGTAGTAGAAACGAGGCGCCGTTGAATGAGAAATTTCTCTTTTAGTCTATCGTACAGTGATAAATATAGCGTATATTTATCACTGCACTTTTATCTTAGGTTAGCTGTAAATATCAAACGTCTTTTACAGGATGATAGGCATAAAATTTCAATACCGAAAAAATTTTAAAAAAATTGCAGTTGAATGCTCCATATGATAAGCAATAAATTTTTACACTGTTGAAATTTGAAAGTGAAAATTCTGTTTTCTTTCCTGCATAAACTAAAGATCTTTTAATTTAGAGAAGGCTTTATCTATCCCATTAAGAACGCATTCAGTTAGCTTTGTTTGTGATGTTTTAATTGATTTAAAAAAAGCAACTGCCATTCAGAAGCTAAAAATAAAATCACAATTTTCGACTGCAGCTTTCGATTGTGGCTAATGTAAAACTCTTATTCTTTTTAGTCCATCTTACAAAATAAAAAAAGAGAACAAAAATGATGTTAAATTGATATATGTAAATTAAAATATATCGTATTTACCCAGTTTACTGTAATAGCTTTTTTCGTTTACTTCTTTAGCTAGATATTTTATATTCTCAGATTAAAGGTGAACTTTGTTGAAAAAAATGTTCAGAAAAAGTTAAAGAATCTTACTTATTTAAAAGTAAATTTAATATTTTTTGTGCAACAGGAATTCTTCTTGTTTCACTTTCTTATTATCTAAAAACATCATTTCAACATCCCCGAAATTCCTAATACAAATTGCGAGAAACATAATAGAATTCCTCACAGTTGATCATTTAGAGAAGCTAGTGACTTTAAAAATGCTAAAGGCTGTAGAGATTTTATGAAATTTAATAATAAGTTTAACGTTTATATGATTAAAATATAAATACTTATTTTTTTAAATCAACGTTCATTTGATATTAAATTATTAAAGACAGAGTCGTTATATTTTGGTCAATTACTTAATTTCTTATGATAATTAATCGATTACGAATTTCTTATAAAATATCTTAATACGTACATACAAATTACAAATACTCTTGTAGAGTGTCTCATTTGTTTGAAACCATTGGTATAAAATACTACAGTTAAAAAAATTCATCTTCAAAAGATTTTTATTTTAGGAATAAAACTAGTTATTAAACTATCCAATTATAATTGGACTGTTTGGTTTAATTTAACTTTCTGCTTTTAAAAATTGTGCATTTGACGCTTCGAGATTATATTTGTATTGTGGAAAATTTTCCCATTGAATGGAACCTCATAAATTGTGGGATAGTTTTATGATCCGGGCTATAAGTTCGTATAGATTTTATTAATAACTACATCAGATTCTCAGAAAGAAAGTGACATTTTATTGAAATAAGTAATAAATTTAGAGCAAAGCAAAAAGCTGTGGTGTCCGCCGAAAACATCGCGGACGAAAACGCCGCGAAGAAAACAACGCAAGGCGAAAACGCCGTGGTACAAAGCATCGTGGGAGAAAAGAAAGCAAAGAGAAAACATCGTCGTCGAAAATAAAGCGGTTCAAAAACATCGCAATCTAAAAGCACCATCATCGAAAAAATCGTGGTAAAAAATAAAGCACTTACAAATCATCGCATGACGATAACATCGCACACGTGCGTTTTTCAGATTTTAAAAGCTGTAATTCGTTTTTCAGGTTTTAAAAGCTGTAGAATTTTCGCATAAAGATTTGGGAGCGCAAGAAGGAAAGCGGAATATTTTTACTTTTATATTTCACATTTTGTTGTATGTTTGTTTGTTTCATATTTTGTTTGTTTGTTTCATATTTTGTTTGTTTGTTTCATATTTTATTTGTTTGTTTCATATTTTGTTTATTTGTTTTATAAACCAATTAATTGTTGTTGAAAAAGTAAGAAAGAAACCTAAGCATTTAAAAATCGAAAATGAATAGAAAACTAATGCAACTTATAAAATTTAATAGAAATTTAAATTTACAAAATTAATTAAAAAAGGCCATGAATAAATTAATCTTTTTCATAATGTTTTACTCATAATTTTTCATGAAAAATACAGACTAAAAATGTTTGAAAAAAAGGAAGATAAATAATTGCGTGAGGTTACATCTAAAAAAATTGCTTAGTTAATTGTCAAATTACTTTCTTTTACGTTTGTTAATCTAATATTGGTTTGGCGAAAATTATACCTTGTTTTGTTTTCGTTCATTCCTAAAGTGTGGTTAAAATTTCTTGCGCTTCCAAATCTTTATGCGAATATGCACTTACAGCTTTTAAAACCTGAAAAATGCATGTGTGCGATGTTATCGTCATGCGATGATTTGTAGGTGCCTTATTTTTTAACGCGATATTTTCGGCGACGATGTTTTAAACTGCGAAGTTATTGAACCGCTTTATTTTCGACGACGATATTCTGTGCCACTATGTTTTAGAACGGCGACATTTTCTCTTTGCTTTTGTACCACGACGTTTTTGCCTTGCGTTGTTTTCTCCGCGACATTTTCGTCTGCAATGTTTTCGGCTGTAACCAAAAGCTACACATAACTGAGAAAGAAAAAAACAGAGATAAGATTCTGCTTAACTCACGAGGAATATTTCAATTCACCAAAATCATTCACGTAGCAAAACCTATAGCAGTAATTCTGATTAGTACTGCCATACGACTCTGAACAGAATCACTCAGCTAATTGATTATCGGCTCCAATACAATTGCATTGTATAAGGGTTTCTCAACATCTTTGGAAGCTTCGAGAAAAATCGCTTCCGGAGTTTCAAGAATGAATTTTTCCAGAATTTCCAACATTGCCAAGTTGATGAGAAATTGTCAAATGTTGTTAATTTGGCAATATGAATTGCTGCCAAGAGCCATTAGGAGACTATTCTGCCCATATCTGATGTTCTAATTCAAATCTGAATCATCGATCGCTTTAGAATCAGAAGACTGCAACATGATACGTGAAGCAATCACGAGCACAATAAAAGGCCACAAATTTGATTAAACAAAATTACTCAGTAAAATTATTACATAAAATAACTTCAAATAAATGGTGTGAAAATACATGAAAACTAAAATATAATCAAATAAACACAAATATTTACATATATTTACAGCAGTTTCTTTCACTCAAGCTGATCTTTTTTTATATTGAAAAATGAGGCAATAGAACAAATTAAAATTAAAACTCATTTTCACTTTCTTTATTATTTTAGATTTTAACATGAGTGATCTCTTGGCACTGTATTCAACACCTTTCCAGTTTGTACAACTGGCTAACGGATCAATACCCGAAATTCGTTTCGCTGATAATGAAGTGGATGGAAGAGTGAAAAATTTTAAGCGTCATCTAGTCGATGCCTTTGCTACTCAGCTTAACTTTAACAAGAGAGAAAATGCTGTGGTAGAAAATTCTGTAATAGGCGAACATACATCTAATTACAATATTACGTAAGTAAATGATAATTTCCTATAATAAGAATTCACAAGTAGCGTAAAGTTGCGCAAGTTGTGCCACTGCTTAAATCGTACCTTTTAAATATTAGGCGTAATATCACGCCAACTGCGCTTCTTCCGATAAGCCGAGTTGCCCTCTAGTCAACCATATTGTTTCATATCGTGTTCCTCTCCCTGTAATATAGAGGAAGACCAAGCGAATATGATTCAGTGAATAAAATGCAAAGGATGTGTACGCGCACAACTTATGTGCTGGAGTTGTCAAGAAAATGAAAAAATATCTAGTGCTGTTATTAATTATATAAATAAAATAATTGAGAAAAAGAAAGTTTTATTATAAGTGTCTAATTTTAAATGTAGCACGAATTAAGCTATAGATGGTACGACTTGTAATACTGGTTCTCTATGTAGTGTTAAGCTCGTGATCATAAATTTTTTTAATTTCATCCAACAGAGTTGACCGCATGGGTTTTTATCGTAATAAGTATCAGAACGACGACACAAGATATTATTACCACACACACATTTATATTTTTTTCCATAGTCCCACTATTTATACCTATTTCTTCTTAGGTGGTACGACTTACGCAATTTTACCCTATTACTTATAGTGAGCTTCTAAAGTATATTATGTATTCCTCTTTTATGACTGATTTTAAAGTTTTTAAATAGTCGTAAAAGTCTTGATTACGTTTCCTTAGTCCTATGTTTTTATAAATCAAGGATATTTAGCTACGGCTACCATAATCAATGTAATAGTTTGGTATGAATTTCTATGCTAGAAACTTAACGAAATTAAAATTATCATTGGAAAATTTTTAACTCTATAGTAGAAATTAGTTAAGATGAACGATACCTGTAGAAATAACACAGGCAAACGAAGCTTTCAAAGTTGTTCTATTCATTTCATAAATCAGATCTACTCTAAAGTATTCCGCAATTAATTGTTCTGGACCATCAACGGAAGAGAGGTAAAGTCGCTGAGCACTGGGCGTTCGGTCCGAGGTTCAATCTCGCGAACGGGTTGGCTGCTTGGCATTTTCCTGGTTTTCCCCATGTGTTAATATATATACGTGTCAGTTTTTCCTAGAAATCCTTCACGCAGACATCCCTCTTCTTAGGCAGATAGCTCTCGAGGTGTTTCCGTAATTACATAAATCAAAGCAAATCTTAATTATTCTCATTAGACTTAAGCTATTCTATATAAGCTGACATAAAAATGGCGACGAAAGCCGCATAAAAAGAAGCAATAGTGACAAAAATATTTAATGTAAAGTTGAAGATTACAAAACTAAAATCAGAAACAATTAACAATATGCTGCGTCAGCAGATTTTAAGTTTGAAAGCAAAACAATTAAAAATTTGCTCTGTCTGCAATGATAAAGCCCACTTATAACTGAGACGACAAAAGAAGAAGTAATAATTTGAAATAATCAAGCTGGAAGAGATAACAGTATTATCTTTTGCCAAAATTTTTCACTCAGTTTGATTTACCCTTTACTTATCAACAGAAAAGTTAAGCGCTTCCTTTCAATTTCTTACGCTGTTCATCTAATCATTACTGACAATTATTGCGTCAATACCAAATTTGTGTTGATTTTCTAGACTTCGCTACAATTATAATATATATATTTCTATAGATGCTACAAATTCCTTTGCAGCAATTAAATATAACTACTTCTGAAATGAATTAGAAATGAGGGCAGAAAGAAAGAATTTAATCTGTTTGTTTAAACTTAAAATGGAACTGTACGAGTTAAAAGAAAAAAAATATGAAGAGCAAAAGGAAATAAACAGCATCCTGTTGATTAAAATTAGTATTATTTAAGATCAATTATCAGTTCTTTTTATTTAAGTATTAACTGATATAAGTAATTTGGCTTAAAATATGAGAGACATTTAAAATATTCTTTTTTTCTTTTAACAGAGTAACGGAGAAAAGTGCTCCATTAAATATCGCCGGTTGGAGTGCTCTAAAATTCGAACAGCCTACAGTGGTTATCAACAAACAAATAACTGAAAATGACATTCTGTCTCTTGCACCCAGCGAGGCACTGAACGACCGAGACAAGATAGCGCTCAACATGCAGCAAATGCAGGTTTTCCAAGGAGGAAGAATGTTATCTAGCAGTGAGTAGAGGTTTGATAATGAATTACTTAAAGTCAAAACTACTGCATTTATCTTACTCTCGATAACAGTAAACGAAGAAAAATACAATACCAGCAAATGAAGAATGTATTATATAACGAGCTGGGAAGTTTTTTAAAACGAAACAAAGCAGATAAAATTTTTTTTAACAAGATCCAAATGCAGATACAGAGTTTTATGACGGGGAGCGTGAAATAATTACATTTTGTGTTACTTAATTTAGATTTCTTCTCAGAATATTGTGTATTTACTTATATATATTGTGAATATTGTGATCTTACAGGCCTACTTCAGGCTATCAACCTCAAGTTCTAATAAATATCAATATAACGCAAGTAAAGTTCGCAGTTCACGAAAGGTCTGTAATGTGACAGCATTGGCACTTCCCAAAATTTTAGTCGCGGGGAGTTTGTTGCCTACTTCAAATGAAAACACTACCGTTCTATGAAACTTCATAAGTCATACTAAAATTTAAAAGGAAGTTTAACTACTTTTAAAATTTTTTTTATGATTAAAAATACTTGAGAACAGAGGCATAGAAACGTCTGTACAGCTACAGAGAGCTAACTGTACTTAAGAATGTAGGATTAAATGTGTATTCGGCCTGAACCCGTCATCAAAACTGAAATTATGGGCAATGTCAGCCGCGTTATATCATTTCTGTCGCTGTAGAAAAACAAGACATCCTACGCGAAATATCTGCATGAGTCATAGTCATGTCTTGCTGACAATTCGAAATGACATTTGTGTACTTTGTATTATGACAGGCCGTTTAAATTGTATAATTAATACCTATACCTTAGCGTTATTGTTAATACCCTAACGTAATTGTTCAGCAAATGTTTTTACCGAATTGTTTAGTCATAACAATCTACTCTTAATCAAAATGAGATAAATGCTATTGCTTTTCTCATGTTGAGGCGAAACAAAGTACTGACAGAAAAAATTCAAATCCAAATGCTGCATACTACATTTATGAGCTTGCAGCTCGTCATTTATTTGGCTGCAGGTTCACAAATCTGCATAATGCAGGAATGATTTTGATAGATTAGCGTGTTATTATAGTGTGAATTTAAGTAATTTAAATGTAATAAATAAAGAAAAATGTGTCATTTAATTTTATGAATTCCATATAAGCCAATGATACGTGCAGAATCTGGTAGTAATCACGCCTCTATTTAAAGTGTGCAGCATAAAATAACGTGTTTCTCTTAACTTTTACATGATGGAGATATAGGTGGGATTGTAGAATTTTATATAAGATATTTTGGCTAAATTGCATGAGAATAAGGACTCCTAATTAAGATGTGGAAGTCAATAGAAACTATGTTTAATTTGAGCGTCTTGTATGTGTAACTTAAATTTACGCATCCTGGAACACTATAAATTTACCAATTATCTTGGAGGAATATGTTAATTTACCTGGACTTACACTTGGGGCTACAGTTATAGTTACGGAATTTAATGATGTTCTTCTATGATGAATCTATCAGAATTATATCTGCATGTCCTATCAGCAGAAATTTAAAATGTACTTTAACATGACGCTGAAGTTTACTTATAGTAGGACGCCCCGCTATTTTGTCACGCTTTATATGTCAGATAATACTTGGACATTAAAGTCGCCGTTTAAATTCCTGGACATAACTCATAGCAGTCTTTTAGTCTTTTTTTTTGTGTGAAATGTTTTTAAAGATATTGTGAACAAGAGCAAATTCCGCAGCGTCGTTGAATTAAAAGAAAGAATTGACGGAAGAACGATAGGATTCCCAACGGTTTGGTAAAGCCGCTTCCTTCAAAATTTTTAAGTTCGGTGAACAAATTTTTAAAATTAAATTAAAATATTTATCACCGCTTCGTTAGAAACTAATTATCCCTCGCTAAGGTAACGAACTGGTTCTTGAATTATTTGACTTCTGTTGCTTAGTACATCTACTGAAGAATGCACTCCAGCTACGTTTTAAGGTTTTGAATGCTCCATTGACGGAATTCCTTGCTTTAACGTTTCCTTTTATTTTATTCCAATTATAGTTCGTCATACAGAGCTGTAAAACGTAAAAGTTGTTAGATTTCTTAAAGGTGAAATTTATATTTCATAAAGTATCCTAGATTTTCTTTACTAAAATATGGTATTTGCATCTTTTGCTCGTATTTGTTGCTTTCCTTTTGTGTCTCCTTTCTTTAAGTTCCAATTTGCTTATATTTATTCTCTGTTCATTTATTTCTTCTTTTGCTTATATCTGCTATTTTACTTTTGCTCCTTCTTTCTGTATTTAGTCACAGCTTTTTAGATTATTTTTTTACTTTTACTTTTTTTTTCCTTCTTCACTATATAATTAGTGCTTCTTTGCTCATTTCTTGTTATTTCTTTTCGTTTCCTTCCCCCCTTTTTTGGCAATCTTTCTATTTTTTTTTCCCTGTAAAACTGCTCCGCACTGTTTCCATTCCGTAAGCATGTTCGTAAGCTGATTTCCTGTATCTTTATATCGAAAAAGAATAAAAACAGTACCTGAGTCTCGTATGAAAAAAATGAGGCACTGTATTATTGCGTGAACTACAACACCTTGAATCTTTGCGCTAAGTCGTCATAAACTGCTTATGTACTATGGTAGCTAGAAACAATAAAAAATTCACATCTTTCAATTGTCATCATCCTATTTTTTCAAAATGAGCAGCTGTCGTCTCTATTCTTTATTGCGTGAACTACAACACCTTGAATCTTTGCGCTAAGTCGTCATAAACTGCTTATGTACTATGGTAGCTAGAAACAATAAAAAATTCACATCTTTCAATTGTCATCATCCTATTTTTTCCAAATGAGCAGCTGTCGTCTCCATTCTTTATTGCATGAACTACAACACCTTGAATCTTTGCGCTAAGTCATCATAAACTGCTTATGTACTATGGTAGCTAGAAACAATAAAAAATTCACATCTTTCAATTGCCATCATCCTATCTTTTCCAAATGAGCAGCTGTCGTCTCCATTCTTTATTGCGTGAACTACAACACCTTGAATCTTTGCGCTAAGTCGTCATAAACTGCTTATGTACTATGATAGCTAGAAACAATAAAAAATTCACATCTTTTAACTGTCATCATCCTATTTTTTCCAAATGAGCAGCTGTCGTCTCCATTCTTTTTATTTTAGTTCTACTTAAACACTTTCGTTTTAAATATATTATCTCTAACTTTGAATTACCATGTATTACTCATAACAAATCTAAGTTACATTTTATGATCTTCTAGAAAGTATTTTCTGGTATTTTTTTTAAACAGAATATTTCTCATAAGCGATTATAGTCAGGCTTTTAAATCCAAATTACTGATTTTCAAATCACCAATTTAGCCAATGTTCCTTACGCAAGTTCCCTCTGAGCAACATCCAAGCCTACTCTGTCCAAAAGACTTCAAATGTTTAAAAATAATCAGCTGAAACTACTTTGAAATCATTCCCAAGAGAGTTACACGAGGCGATCTTAATATTTCATTCACTGATTCTTTTAATGTTGAATAAGAATCTAATTTTATTTTCTTTAAGAAAGCTTCATATTCTGAAAGCAATAATACTTTATAATGCGAGAATTCATTGATCATCCTGTAGAGTCATTAAGTTATTTTGATGCAAGAGACGTGAAAAATGTGCAATGCCTTCGCCGGAACTCGAACGTGGACCTCTCGAATACACGCTGAGTGTGCTACCGTTACACCACGAAGGCATGCTGGAAGAAGGAAGAAAATACCTTATACACTCTCCTTTTAAAGGACGTCTGGGGATTAGAGCACCCAATCGCCAAATCCTGGTGGTGACGAATTATTGTCCACCACCTTTTAGTTCGGTCGCCACTGCAGAGTTATTATGTTTTTTGAAGTAGGAGACGTGAAAAGTGAGCAAAGCCCTCGCCGGGACTCGAACTTGGACCTCTCGAGTACGCGCCGAGTCTGCTACCGTTACGCTAGGAAAGCATGCTGGAAGGAAGGAGAAAATACCTTATAAATCTGTTAAATAAACTAGAAACTATTTTTTGATATTTGTTTGTATATAACTTTATAAGGTTTGCTGTTATTAACATTTTTATTTCTTAACTTAAAAATCTTTCCTTGTCATCAACTGTACTAGAATATGTAAATGATATCAATCTTCAATAGGAGTGACAGTCTAAGTTTTGGAAAGAGGATTGTCAATTTACTCCTGCCGCAGTGAAAACTCTGTGTTAGTATGTGTCTTGAGCGTTGTTATAACTAACCACTATTGAATTTGTCTTTTATTGAAAATTAAGTTAGGATTCCTGAAATTGTCGAGCTAGGTTTTTAGGCTTTTAAATTTATTTTAATTGTTTTAGTTACATAAAGTCGATAGAAGTTGTTATTTTCATTCAGTCCTCTAATATTGGAAAATAAACACAAGAAGATACAATTCATCTGAGGTAAATCAGAGTTTACTTTTATACTTACAGAGTTTACTTTAATGGAATTTCAGAAAAACTATAGCATCAGAAATGTTATCGGAAATATAGGAGAAGCATTGCATGAATTAATGCAAAGCAATATGAAAGAGATATTGAAACATATCGTACCGTATCGTGCAAATGATTTCATTGGTTTTTAAAACTTATTTTGCTGACGTCACTGAAAATATAGTGGAAGTTGAATAACAGCTTCATTTTAATGTTAATTTCTATCAACATAGTTTAGTGCATAAAACTGAACAGTGGTGAATTAGATCATGAAATGTGGAAGACTTGATGAACTAGGAATGTCTAGGAATGATTTACGGAGAAAACTGGAAGACTAGGAATAACTTGTGAATAACTTGCACAATTGTGTTGAAAAGCCTACACAAGAATTCGCAGCTTAACAATTATAAAAATTATTGTAATGGTTGAAACCTTATCACATCATATTATGGAAGTCGATCGCGGTGTTGAGCGTAGCATTGTAATTTGCCAAACAGTAAACAATGCAATCCGTTGCTACAACGAAATGAAGACAAAAGACAAAAAATTTGAGACGTTGCTATCGTAATTTTTGGAGAATAAAAAATAAATTAAAGAACACTTCATTTTTTAAAATTAACTCTAATAAAGATGCACGAATTCATTACTTGCGTTTTATTTAATGAAAACAGAGAAATTTTTGAGCCATTATCTTTCTTTGCATATGCATTTATTACTTCCTTGTGCAAAGTAAAAAGGAAGTATTGTAATCGCGAAAAATTTCGGGTATCATATTTCAAAGAAAATATCCATTTTGACAGCTATTGAATGTCATTTAACGATGTTTTTGCGTGACATCTGTACGTAAGCACAGAATAAAGGACTCTTTCCTCCCCAAAAAATTATAAAACTAATTTAAAATCGATTCTAAACAGATTTTTTCGTGGCGTCTGTGCGTACATACGTACGTATGTATCTCGTATAACTCAAAAACGAGTAGCCTGAGAACGTTGAAATTTTGCATATAGGACTACTATAGCATGTAGATGTGCGCCTCTTTTTTGGTTGCAATCGGCCGCACTAAAAGTATATAAATTTATGTATATATATATATATATATATATCCACTCTGTTACTCGGCTCAGTGAGCTCAAATTTTTTATTCTTATATGTTGGTAAATTGCACACTTTTTTGCTTTAAAAATGATTGAATTATGTTGCCCTTATCTTCCGGTTAAGGTTTTTATGCCCTTAGTAAATCTGCATGCACTATTTGTAGAATTATCAACAATTTAAAAGTTGTTTAAGTGCGGCTAAACCTAATTATTATTACCAAAGCAGCCGTATTTGTTTGCATTTCAAACTTAGCAGGATAGTGGATTTGTGGCCAATCTTGAGAAACTACGCTTCGCAACAATAGAGATAGAGCCTTATTTTATTATTGGAAATTAAATCATGCTTAACCCATTCTGGAATTTATTCGAGGAAATACAAGTAAGTCTAAGATTTGCTTCTTAATTTTTAATATAGATATTTTGGGTTTTTATGCATTTTTGCCTTGTCGCGAAGTGAGAACTGAATTAATTGAATGAGAAATAGTGGATCATCTGTGAAAAACTGCATCTTTGTTTTATTTGTTTGTTTAATTTCTTTTATACATCGTTTTAGATTTATTATAGTATTTAAATAGAACATGTGGCAACGATTAGATAATTCCTCAGATGATATACATAATTTTTGTTGCATTCTGAGTTATAAAATGAATGAGATGTAACGCTTTCAAGGGAACTTAGCGCCAGAGTGTCGCCATGGTAAATAAATATAGTAAATTTTAAAGAATGCATTTATTCTATTGTGGTTTATGCGCTATTGACGAAGTAGATTTAATTCAATCCAATAAGTTTAAATGAAGTGCAAGAAAAAATGCCTATAATTGTATATTCCTTACAAGGACGTCGTGTGGTGTACACATCAGATTTGTTTATCTATTAGTATGGTTTCAAATAATCCAGAATATAATTTATATTAATTTTCTTACATTTCTTGTAGGCGGAACTTCATCGCTCATTCTGCTTCCAAATGTTGAAGGCAGACGATCTCGTCTGAAACGGGATACCGAAGATGATATTTTGACTTATTTCAAAGCTCATTCCGTTTATGATATTCAGGTAAGCTTCTTGATATTTCTGGGAAGAGTTCAGGCTTTCATTCAAGGAATGATTTTTTTTAATCAACGAAGGTATTCGAATCTTAATTTGACACAGCATATTAATAATTAATGACGGACGTCATTAAAACTACATTACTAGTCTTGATTTCAAATACTGATATTTTATTTAAATTATATTTAAAAACATACGATTTAACGAAAAGGAGCAAAATTTTTTAATTGATTAATTTAATATAGAATAAAATATAGAAATATGATAGGCGGTAAAAATTTTTATAAGGATTTTAAAAAAATTCGCAGAAATCAAATAGTTGGATAAAATAGATTGCATTATCATTAAAAAGAAGGGTTATAACGAAGCAGATTTTTTTTTCTTTTGCAAGAGATACACACTTGCAAAAGACAACACACACTTGCTTACAGGCTGCATTACGTTGGCTCACACTTGCTTACAGAATCTTGTGTTTTTCAGTTTTATTTGCAAGTATTAGCTACTAAATATTAGCCAAATGTTTCATCTTATTTAAAATTGCTTGTTTTCAAGACAGGTATTCGAAACGTTTTTGGTATGAAAAATAAAAAGGGGGGGGAGTTTGTTTAGAAAGTTTTGAAAATAAACTCACATGTTATTCAAACACTTCGAACTGTTAAAATTACGCTTTGGCATGCTTTACTAACTTTCTCTTGTAAGAATGTTCCATTTTATTCCATTTCTCTGTAAAAATTTCTTACAATAGGGATTACAAAAAAAATTTAATGTTTGCTTATCCCTTTCTTCAACTCACTTAATACATATTCGATAGGATTTAAATCCGAAAAATAAGGAGGAATTTCGATAACTTCAGAACAATTGTATAATAATCACGAACGAAAATTTAGGGCTGCATGTTTAAGATCGTCATCATGATAGAATTTGAACGTATTTTTCATTCCAAGCTATCTTCTAAATGCTTCTAGGTTTTCATTAAGAATATTTATACATTTATACTGATCCATATTATTTTCCATAAAAATTATTTTCCCATCCCAGAGACAGCGAAATATACCCAAACCATGTTTTCACCTTCATGCTTAACAGTAGGCAACAGGATTTTCCAATTCAATTCTTCATTTGGCTTTCATCTCACAGCAATTCATCCATCGGACCCAAATACATTAAATTTTGATTCGTTTGCAAATATAGGATTGTTTCAGTGTGATAAATATGTTTGCTTACCACGGATTTTGCGAACACCAAGTTGTATCTTCATTGTTTTCTTGTCGATGAGTGATCTTCTTGCTGATCTTCCATTGTATCCATGTGCCCGAATGACTCTTCTAACAGTTTCAGGGTTAACTTTTATCGTAACCTGCTTTTCTAAATCGATGCAAGTTTTATAGCACTAATTTTTAAGGTTTGTTTGATTTTTCACAGGATAAATATCAGATTCCTTCGTGTTAGCTTGGAATGTGGTTCACAATTCAGTGCATATCGAACAATTCCACACAATTTCTATCGTTTTAATACATCAGATATATCATAAAAGTGAAGCAACAACCTGTCTTAGGGGTAGATTTTTAGCATAGAAACTCTATCGACTTCGAGGGCGAATAAAGTCCCTCTTCATCAGAAGCAAAGGAATCTGCAACTGCAAAAGTTCCAAGGTCCACTTTATGCCGCGGTTAGCAGTGTACCGGCAGTCATGAAACAGGTGCTTTTAAGATCGCTGGAAATGTTGAAATGCTTGAGCTGGGCGGTGCAGGATAGCTGAAGTGGAGAAAACAGTTTTATCGGGACTCGAACCCGTCATGGAAAGGTTTCCAATCGCTTGATTTAACTACTACGCCATAGAGCTCGTTAAACTGAAAAACTTTGATACAAATGTGATTATGCAGGGTTTATACTGCGGCAACAGTACTGCAACCTAAGATCTGAGCATATACCTGAAAATACTGCAACTTGAGATGTTTCCACGATGAGCATGGTAATGAAGTTTTTATGAGCAGATCCCTAAATGAGAGATCAACGTTCAACAGAAAGAAAAAGGCCCGAAAAATGGAATGAGAAGTGAAGAATCTGCTGGTATCGTCATGAAGGTGGCGTCATCTGTTGGCGAAAGAGGCAACTAACCTGGCAGGAAGAAGTCCATTGCTCAGTGGGGCCTGCGTCACGCATTCACTCTCGGAGCAAGATTGTGGGAGAGGAATCTCTAATCTGGTAGAGATGTCACTTGGCGGCCATTAATATTGTTGCCTGCGTACGGTTTCGTTATGGATTGAATGCACAAGTCGTTAAAAAGTTAACAAAAATTCATTCTGTCCACAAGAAATAAATCAAAATGCTGAAGTATTTCTTCAGAGATATTAGTACAATATCACAGTATCTCAAACATTAAACAGAATTCACTTTAAAACAGATAAACTAACTCTAACTCATAGCGAAATCGCTACAAGCAATCACAGCATAAAATAAACAAACAGCAGTTCGCTTTAAACAGCTACAACTACAACAACAACTGAGAGGATGTGTTTCAATTCGGCTTTTATAAGCTTTTTAATTATCACTAGAGCAATCTCGATTTTTCTACATTTTTCTGGATGGCAACAGTAATTACGAGATATTTATTTATTAAATACTAAATGTACAAGCTCTTTTATTTTTATTTTTCCGACGTAGCTTTCTCTTCAAAAATCGTCTGCATTGCAAGGGAAAATAAAGCAATTTTAATTACAATTCTAAATAAATAACGAAATAAATATGAAATCCATAAACAATATGCTTCATGAATACATAGACAGAAAGAGGATAAAAATATATACAATAACAATGTAAAAATCTTGAAAAATATAGTCCATTATTTACATATTTCAGAAGTACATAATAGTGTCTAGGATGAACATAGCTAGGTTCCAGTAGACGGTGCCATAAATCAGAGGGGGATGCTGAGTAATCTATTTAAAATTTAATAGCAATAATCCAATTGGCGGGAAAAATGCAGTTTCGAAACGTCGTAATAATGTAGTTATGTTCGAAAAAAGAGTAGAAGTTGAAAGAAACAGTATTTCCAGAAGTCGTCAACTATTGAGTATCGAACTGACGATCTGGTCAGATGCTTAACCTGTTCGAGTACTCTGTTGATGCTCGACGTTTGGAAAATAATAAAGAAGCAGATCAGGATTTTCTGTGGAGAAAGTGTCTAAAGTCCGAAGTGGGATGAGATAGTTTTAGCTATTTTGACTTAACATATTAAAGACATGAGCTGTGAAGGGTTGAGCATAGTACTCATCGTCGATGATTACATAGTTTAGGGCTTCAGAAAAATCAGCAAAGGGGTTATGGCTTTTTGGTAGAAATTTTCATTCAATTTGTTGAGGTAGGTCTTAACGTTGAGGTAGATCTCTACAAAGATTTTTGTTCCTTATGAAGTAAGGTGCTCCAGTAATTAGTCGTAAAAATTTATTTTGGATGGCTTGCAATTTTTTTAATTCCGTTATGTTTTGCATTTGCTCAAACAGGCGAGGCATATGAAAAGATGGAACGGAATGAAAGATGAAAACCTGAAAAACCAAGTTACGAACATATTTTTACCCTAAGCAAGTCGCGAGACATGAGAGAGTACCCCCAAGAATTGAAGTCATAAATAGTATCTTTAAAAATTAACCATGGATTTTATTGATAGGCGAGAAAATGACTTGAAAATTGAACTTCTGGAGAATTCTTGCAATTTTGTAACTGACTGAAGGAGGAAAAGGAAACACGACTAGGCTATTAACGTTATTTCTATCAACGGAATATTTTCTTGGATGGAAAGAAGAAAATTTTTTAAGAGCTTTATCAATGACCATGAAAGAAAATCCTCTGTCAGTGTCAACTGCTCTCAAATAATTGAATTCATTATCAAGTAGAGATTCAATTCAGAGGAACAAACTCTGAGAGCGCGAAAATAGTAAAAGGAAGAAAATAAAATAGTAAAAAGTAAAAAATAGTAAAAAAAAGTCATTTTTTGTTTAGTCGGGTGACATGACTTAGCATGGGGAGGCAAACAAGCAGAAAAAGATTTACTTTACACGTAGTGTTGAAATCAGATTCATTGCGTATTATAAGAATATCAAGGAAAGGAAGTGTATTGTCAGATTCATAATTAGATTTTATATCAAATATAGTTGAACGCTTTGCATCAAAGATGTTTTCAATATTCTGAATACTTGTAATACTGTAAATTTATAAAAAAATTACATGTGCATTGTATATTTCGCTGGTTGACTCAAATGGAGAGCCATTGCGAACCCGTGTTCACCGTCTGGGGTAAACTTTCAAGATCATCGTTAAAGTGAAAAATCTGAAATTAAATATAAAAAATACTATTTTAAGTTGCAATTTCTTTCTAAATTTCTACCGGGACAACAAGGTCAACAACAAGGTCTAATAGGTAAAAAAAGTATTTTTAGTCCGTGGTATATTTACAGGCGGAGTGAGAATTTCATTTTATTCAGACTCAATTTGTAGGGCTGAAATTTTGATCACTTGAAGAACTCTGCTCATTAAATAACTGAAACTGTGATTTCTTCTTGCTAAGCTTTTCAAATTTGGGCGCTGTTTCAAAATGCTTGCGGATGTAAAGCATAATAGTTGGATGTTATGTTAGTAGCGTAGAACTTCTCTGATTATTAATTACGGAGAAAAATTTGTACATTTCAAACAAAATAAAGCAGAAGTGACTATTTAATGCAATACGTTAAGAAAAAATAAAAATATTTATACAAATACCTAGAACGTTTTATTTTGTTTTCAGTTAAAGAAGAAACGAAAGCGTTCGGCCGAAAATTCTTTTGAAAACGGTGCACGTGAAAAGCGATTTTACGTACCAGCAAGTCGCACTGCGGAAGTGGAAGGTAAGTAACAAGACCTGCTTTTCCCTTTTGAGAAGTCTATTTTAAATACGCGTTTCAACATACAAATAGAGAGAAAAAGATAATAGTAACTATTTCGAAATCATGCCTAAAAGATTAGTTAATTTATATCGTCCTTCAAATCTTAGTTACCAGAAAGGTTTTAATATTTTTAATGTCAAGGCAGGTCAGGAATGCATAAGGGCCACCGGGACTTTGCCGTAATTCAGAAAATTATCCTATATGATATGTGCGCTACCTGCTCAAAAATTTTACATGCAGTTATCTCTTTTGATGGGTACATATAATAAATGCTGGAACTAGTTTTTTGACTTTCCTCACGTATGTTTTCGCCTTATTTCGGAAATTACCGACAATTTAGTTGATTTTACAATGAAGTTTTGGAGTATTTACCAAATACATTCAGAAATACAGCTCATCCCTGTTGGTCTAACACTGTAATGCTTGTTTGTTAAAAATAAAATAAAAAAATAATTAAAAAAAGACTTGAGTCCATACTTTATGGAGGAATAGTTGCTAGAGTCCCAACGAAGTTGGAGTTGTTCCACCCAATTTTGAGGGAGAGCACTCCAGGGTGTAGTCTCATCTCTCTTTCTTACCCACAAACCACACGAAAGGACTTTCGGCTCGCCATATATTTAGAATGCCCCCATGCCGCAAAGACACTATACATTTGCAAACATTTATTTATGCCTTCGGTGAGATTCGAGTCCTACCTTTCGGATGACAGTTATGACAGTCCGAGTCACTATTCACTATCCCGTCTGGGCGGTAACACGGTGATGGGCTTGTGTTAATGGAGCATGAGAAGGGGTAATGGTCTGCTGCGCCACTTTCGCCGCAAACGCGTATCTGAGAACCGCTATTCCTCTTATAGTAACAGGTGGGAAAGGAGCCGTGTAAAAAAATTAATTTATTTAACCCGCGGTTAGTGAGACAGACCTTTCAATCATTACTCTAATTTAATATTATTATACTCGTATGCTCTTCTACCTTCATTTCTTCTGCTCATATGCAAATTAATAAGCCTAAGATATTTTTGGTAAAGAACATTCTCTGGGGTAGTTCTGTGCATTAGGTAAAGTATTGCGCAGTGGTCAAGCAATCCAAAAATATTTCATTGCATTGAAATGGAATTGTGAGATAATTCATTAAATATTTATTACATATTAGCTTTAGAATATTTATATGATAACGTTTTTCTTTCTTTGTCATCACTGAACTGAAACCGTCGTGCTAAATTGTAGAATGGAGTTAATAATTCTCCTTTGTCAGGTCTTACAATTTACCTGTAATGAGGTGTTTTTAATTAATTGAAATGGATTAATGAAAGTGTAACTTGGCATGCATTATTTAATTCCTGCCGTATATCCTTTTTTTCTCTGCGTTTCATAGAAATGTAATTTTGTTCTTTTTTCAGAAATGTATTAAGTTTTAATCCTTTTAATCGCGTTGAAATCGTAGTTTCATGCATAAACTCTCATCATTCCTTTAACATTCAATATATACTTTAATCATGGGATTACGCGTCTATCTATACGTAACCCCATGCTTAACGTACTTTTATTATTAACTTAAATAATAAAGCATTCTACGATTATCTGCCTTAGGATGGATTCCTTTGTTGACAGCCGTTACACGCGGTAAACTACAAAAATTAGAACTGGTAATGCTGCTAAACCAGTTTATTAGCTCATTAGTAAATCAAGAAAAATAGAATATTTATACCAATAATTCGGTAAATAATCCATACTAATGTGGATGTGTACTCACTTTTATTTCTCGTCGGCTATACAAGTTACACGCTGTATATTTCAAATCAGGATACAGTATCTCATATTGCTTTTTAAAAAAACTTGTAGTGATTTTTATAAAAAAGAAGTATGAAATTCATTTTACTGAATGTAAATTTATTCATGGCAATTTTCTGTTGCAGTACATTTAGAATTTATTAGGTATTTTTTTTTAGCAAGAAACTTAAAAAATGAGCAATACCCTCGCCGGGACTCGAACTCCGGACCTGCCGATTGCCGGCAGGACGTGTTCCCAGTTACACCATGAAGGCACCTGGGAAGGAGCGAGGGGATACCTTACATTCTGCCTACATTTAAAGGGGGACTGGAGAGGAGGAGACTCAGAGTTCGCTCACAGACTTGAAGCGTAAAGGTACTCAGTCCCCTCGCTCCTGATTTTTTACTGATTTGAACGACTTTAGTTTTCGAACTGCTTTTGATTTGACGTAGCTCGCAAAAGGCTGACATGCTGACTTCGGCTTGATGTGCTGTAAAAAAGCCTTCTGAGCTTTTGCTGCTTTTCGTTCTAGAACCATATTTCTTACAACTTGTTGCTGCTGAAATCATTTCCCTTGAGCTCGCCAGAGAGGAGAAAGGTGATTTATCTCTTCAAAAAGCCCGCGATCTTGTCTTTTTCCTGAGATTCAAAGCCCTTGCTGAGCAAGAATTTATCAATTTCCGAGCCGAAGCTGCTAGCTAAGCTCATAATAATGATGTTCTTAAAATAGCTACTATTGAAGACTCCTTCCGCTGCCGGCTGCCAAGCCAAATTTTAGAAAGGCAAGCAGTCCTGCAGGATTGGATAATGAATTTACGAAATACAAGACCTTAGACGAAAGTTCGGATGATTATAGAGCCCCGAGAGGATACAAGGCGAAAAGGTCTCGAAAGCCAATCAGAAAAGTCGCCCAATTGCCGAAGTCTGATTTGCCGCCACGGAATGTCACTGAGCCGCCTGTTCTCGCTTCTGAGGAAAACATGGACACTAATGATGCATTACCTCCAGTCAATCCCGATCCAAGAGGCCGGAAACCGCCTTCGATCATCATCAAAGATGAAAGATACAACTGGATGAAAATCCGTGGAAAGAGCAAAGCAAAACTTTTCCGTGCATGATTATTTTGGTCAAAATATAAAGAATGGTATTAAACTACAAGCTAAATTGCCCACCGTATACCGTCAACTAGTTAAAGTGCTGAAAGATGCTCAAATTTTCTACCACTGCTATGAACTACCTGAAACTAAACATGTCAAGGTAGTTATTAGAAATCTGCCTTCCTATATGCTACCTACTGACATTGGTGATGAAGCATTCGCTCCAAAGGATTCGCTCCGATTAGGGTTAATCAACTTACCAGACGTCGTAATGGCGATATTAATAATAATGGCGATATATTTTCCTCATCACTTTAGACAAGACTGAGAAAAATAAGGAAGTATTCCAAGAAAAATTCATCCTTGGGATGAGAATCCAGATGGAACGATACAAAGGACGTGCTGGGCCCCTGCAATGCTACCGTTGCCTGGGGTTTCATCATTTCCAAGCCAACTGCTTCCATTAACCCAGATGTGTTCTCTGCGGAGGCCCTCATCAGGTTAACCATTGCCAGTTGGATAAATCCGCTCCTATAACACGGACAAACTAGTCCCATGAATGACATACAGCCTATTTTAGAGGCTGTGTTAAATTTACCAAGCCAAAAAAGGCTTCACCCCAACAGCAAAAAATGCTTAGTAGTCACAAATAAAACCAACTCTCAAGCTTTGACTGGTGGTCTTGCCCCGGAATCCATTTAGGAAGCAAAACAAATTTACCAAGACCTGAAAATGCTTGTCAATGCGATCAAGGAAGCTAGTCTTACTAGTCTCTTCAAACAACTTGCTGATAAAAATCCTACGACAAATGTGAGTGTAATCAGTGCTGACCCTCTTAATGGATAAATACATTCTATAATGCAGCCCTATACGATTCGTAGTATGGAATGCCTGCGGGCTTCCTACCAAGCTGTATGAGCTGCAGCACTTCTTCACTGAACATTGATATTGGTCTTATAACGGAAACTCATGCACAAGCATGTCACAGACTGTGTATTCCAAATTACCGTTCTTACTCTTGTGACAGGCACAGCCACAGAGGTGGAGGTGTCATGATTTATGTAAGAAGCATCCGATCTTGTCTCATCAGTGTAAATAGATCATATAACTGTGAATTAGTTACCGTATGTGTCTCATTACCAACTTATAAGAATGTGTATTTTAGTGCTGTCTATAACCCTCCGCAGAATAATCTTAGCGCTCCATTTTTAAATTCTCTTTTTCCTTCTGATATGCCGACCATTGTGGCCGGTGATTTAAATACGAAGCACTTTGATTGAAATTGTAGACGAGGAAATCGTAATGAGGATACTCTTCACAGTTTTATCTAAAGTCACCTGATAGTGCTCCATGCGCCGCCGGATTACACATATTGTCCTAGCAGACTGAATCGCTCGGATATTCTTGACATTGTACTCACAAATATGACTTCCCCTTTTGCATTAACTGTACTGCATGAACTCTCTTCGGATCACCTTCCGGTGATTGCTGCTATTGGGATTTCTAAGGATTCTCTTCCCTCAGTGAGAAATATCACAAACTGGATTTTATTTGAGAACCTTATGAAGGACAGTAATCTCAATTTTAATACTCTAAATTCCAAAACTGGAATTGATAGTGCAGTCAGCCTACTTACTAACTCTATCCAACAGGCTATTGAGGATTCAAGTGAAACAATTACTAACAGTGAGAAGCTGTATAAACTCCCATCCAACATCCGTCAGATGATGAAGCAAAGAAATATCACCTCCTAGGACCCAACACTCAAAAGACAAATTAATTAGCTTATCATTATTAAGTTAATTAACGCCTTATCAAAGAACACAGAGAAGAACTTTGGTATGAAAAAGTACTTAATTTTAACGATGGTTCTTTCTGGAAATTCATCAAAAACTCAAAGTCTGATTTCTCCAGCAACCGCTCCTTCTATTATGGCAATCACATTGCAACTACCAACTGTGACAAAGCAAATATGTTTGCATCCCACCTCGCCAAGCAGTTCCAGCCAAAAGATTGGCCAGTGGATCCTAATTTTGAATTAAACACAGTCCTCTAAGTCAGAGACTGGCTCAACTCGCCGTCAGTTAATAATCATATTAACCTTTCCACTCCTTCTGAAGTTCATGGTGTTATCAAAAAATTAAATATGAAGAAAGCACATGGAATCGATAAATAACCCAGCCAGAATGATTCTGAACATCAGCAGTTATACCCCACCAGACACCAGAGTCTTTACTACCGACTGGCGCAAGTTCGCCAAAACTCTAAACAACATTCACTACACGTTACCCACAGTACACACGAGGGATGGCATTGATAGTTTAGTTCAGACTCTGACCACTGATATCACCAAAAGCCCATTTGGATGCTCAAAAAGAAGTTACCCAGGAACGATTGCACAGAAGTAACGAATTAAAACAGCTTATTAAACGACGTAGTGCAATTTCAACGGACCCGTAACCGCGAAGACAAACACAGATTCAACGAACTCTGCAATGCCGTCAAGTCTCTATTAAATACAAAAGCACAACAAAGCTGGACCAAGTACCTCCAAGTTCTCTCCACAGATGATAACTCACTGTGGAAAGCTATTAAGAGGTATACGAAATGTCACGACAACATTCCGCTCCTTAAAGGTCTACAACGGATCCATTACACTGAAATTGAGAAAGCAGAACGTTTAGCTCAGCATCTGGAATCTCAATTTTGCACTAACAACATTCATGACATTTCCACAGAAAACCTTGTTCACCAATTTCATTCCACCTTTTCAACAAGCCCAAGCACAGACAACATCATTCCAGCCTTACCATCAGAACTCTATGCTATTATCAAGAAGCTAAAGAAAACGAAAAGCCCAGGACTCAACGCTATCACCAACTGCATGATCAAGATGTTCCCTCTCAAGACAGTCTTTATTCTTACTAAGATCAGCAACATCATTCTAGCTTGGCAACACTTCCCTCAGTACTATAAAAATGCAAAAATTGTTCCCATCCTAAACCCTGGAAAGTCAGCATCAAAACCTGAGTCCTACAGATCTATCAGCCTCCTCTCATCTGTTAGCAAGATCTTCGAAGCAGTGCTCCTAAAAAAGAATCAAAGACCATCTGGATACTAACAACATGATTATCCCTCATCAATTTGGATTTAGGAGGCATCTCTCAACGAGCAATCAGTTATATCGGGTTGTAGAGACCATCTCTGAAGGCATGGCATCAAGAAAAGTCACCGGTGGGCTATTTATATATATCGCCAAGGCTTTTGATAGAGTATGGCTGGATGCCCTCACATACAAATTACACGTTCTGGGTTTCCCAAACTACATCATAAGTATTAGTAATTCCTACCTGACAGGTAGACACTTTGTCGTTCACTCTGTCGTCGGATCCCTGCTTGGATCCACATATTTCAATATATACGTAAACAACATTCCTACCACACACGACACAACATTAGCTATGTATGCAGATGACACAGCGATCCTTGCTCAAACTGCGTTCATTGGTCCAGTTATCCAACAGCAACAAAATTAAATACACACACTAGAGACTTGGCTTTCCAAATGAAAAATCCTTGTAAACTTGGAGGAGACTAAAGCTGTTGTATTCACAAGAAAGACCATGATCAGCAAGAATCTGCAGTTCTATGGCACCAATATTCCATGAGCCAAGCAAGTCCTTTACCTTGGGGCGATCCTGAATAATACTCATAAATAGTCTCCACACATCACATCTAATATCCAGATGTTTCGAGTTCGTAAAGCAAAACTTTACCCCTTACTTGCTCGGAACATAGTGTTATCTATAGATAATAAGTTACCTATTTACAAGTTCATTCTCACAGCATTACTGTGTTATGCAAGTCCAGTTTAGGCACGTACGAGAAAGAATAATAGGCAAAAACGTCAGGTTCGCCAAAACAGTGTAGTACTGAGGCAAATTATAAACGCAGAATGGTACATTCGAAATAACAGGATCCATGAGGAACTTGGTGTTGAGTTGCTCAGAACTCATTATTATAAACTTGCCAAAAATTTTCACAATAGACAAGAACTCATAGATAACCCAAGCATAAAGATATGCTATTATGATTTCAATAGCTTAAAGAACATTGAGGCCCTTGGCTCAGTTAAATATCTGGATAATGTAATCTACACTTTCCTCCTTCATTTCTCGAAATGCTAAGTACCACCACAAGTTGGTTGTCTGTATTCTCTGTATAATATGGTTTTGATTTTGTGTACATATATTGTGTATTTTACTCGTGTATTCTTATTTCTTTTGTTATTCCATCTGTATTGCGTATTACATTGTGTATTTTGCTTGTACATATCTAATTCCATGTATTCAGACTCCCGATGCATTTATCTCTACTATGATAATACCACCAGCTCGACTGCCTCTGGCGCCTAAAATCATTAACAGCTTATCAATTTCGCAACTACATTATGCTCATCTTTAGTTATTGGTACTTGAACTTCTTACTAGCTCATTCTAAAAACTAATAATTAAAAAAATTATACTGATTTGATAGGTTAATCTACAACATCTTTCGTAATCTCTAATTCATTCTACATGGGGGAGAGCCTAGTGCTCAGACACCCATGTGTAGCAAGCACCGTTCCACAGGGACTCGATAAAATTTCTAACAAAGCGATCAAAGTGCTCACAAATAATATTATTTGCAACTCACCGGACTCTTTAATACCTGTTTAACTAACGCGCACTTCCTTATTCAGTGGAAAATTGCCAAAATCATACTTATTCCGAAACCCGGAAAAGAAAATTCAACTTCTGATGGCTTTCGACCTATTAGTCTTCTTCCGGGTCTGGGAAAAGTGCTTGAAAGGATCTTATTTCTTAGAATGAAAGACTACTTCAAGCTGTTCCCTTCTGAATAGTTTGGATTCCGACTTAAGTTATACGCGACAAAGCAACTGCTTAGGATTACAGAATTGGCTGGCGCTGCCTTGCATTCTAAATTAAATGTTACTCTTGTCATGCTAGACATGGCGAAAGCCTTCGACCGCGAACTCATCGATCTGAATTTCCCAAGGCAACTTATTCTCATGATCCTCTCCTTTCTTTCCCATCGGACGTTTCGTGCAAGTTTTGGAGATGCTTTTTCTACTGTGCGGACAATTAGCGCTGGAGTACTCCAAGGAAGTGTTACCGTCCCAATACTCTATTTATTCTATGTATTTGACTTCCCTAAAGTGTAATTTCATCCTAACACTCTATTAGCATGCTATGCTGACGACACTGCCCTTGCAGTGAAGTCAGCGAATGTCAATCACGGAATTAAACGAGCACAAAGTGTCATCCCGATATTAAAAACTGACGCAAAATGTAAAAAGTCTCCATAAATACCTCTAAATCTAGCTTCTCATCATACGATGCCGTAAGAAAAACCTCTCCATCAAAAAAGACCTTATCTTATTTAATGAAAGAGTTCGTATCGTGAAGGAAACTAAGGATCTTGGGATTATCCTTAACTCAAAGCTAACCTGACCAGCCATATTCACAGCGTCCGAAATAAAGCTCTAAAAGTCATGAAATGTCTTTTCCCAATTATCGGGAAGTACTCTAAATTCGATCTGACCAAAAGGAAACTCATTTATACCTCAATCATACGCCCCACCATGTGCTACGCATCACCAGCCTGGGCAGCTGCCAAAGACTCAGATATCCAGAAATTACAAACCATTCAAAGCAAATATTTACGCATTATCACGAATGCACATTACTTTGTGCGAAATGACCTTTTACGTCATGATCTAAAATTGGATACTATTAAGGCCTTCCTGTGCAGGCTGAACAGGAACTTTTACACTGGTGCACTCAATTGTGAATATTTGCAACACTTTAATTTGTTCCACTATGAAATCTTCAATGAGGATAAGATTTTACGTTCTTATGCTGCCTATTTTATCATTCAGAATGATAGAAATAACAATTTCCCACTTAATACTGTGTGGATCATCATTAAGTTACTGAATGTGCTGTTTATGTTTTTCAAGCAGCATCCTTCTGGGTCTAACCACCCCAGGTGACCCTCCGACCTGTATCTGCTACCCATGGTGTGAAATTATTGTGCATATGTATATAGTTTTACCTTCCATTTGTGTTCTACTGAATTTTATGTAGCCTGATTATTTTCATACTATTTTATGTGTTACTGCAAAGTATTAACTCTGTACCAGCGGGAAGTCTTTGATCACGCGACTCTGAACATTGACTACAAAATACGTTTCTCCCATGCCGGACTTTGAACTATTACTGTACGACACTATTTAAATTTACTGTGTTTATCCCACACAAAATCTTTGTATTTTATTGGACTATTTGCCGTTATTAGCATCACGACTCTTTTAGATGCCTAATTGCTGAACTTTTGAGTTTTTCTGATCACGTGACCTGTACATATTTAGTTACCTGTACACATTTATATTATCTGTGCATAATGCCATTGCTAATGAGACACCTACACCATCTTTAATGTCATACTTCCACAATATTTTTATGATATTACATGTCAATCGCACGAAAATCATTTCTCACGCAAAAGTTTATTTTAGATACTTCGTCTTGGACAGCAACCCGATGCCTTGCCGCGTCACACGTGACTATCGGCCACGCCCCTTCTACCTCCTAGTTTGTCTCTAAGGCCCACCCTGAACATTCATGTCACTGCATCGCTCGTAGTAGCACCATATGTGACGACGGCCGGAACAAAGCGAGTAAATTTGCAAACTACTCAAGGCCTAACATCAGAACTGGAACTGGAGGATTTTCAGTAGCCATATCCTGTTGGTGATGAATTATCATCCACCATCTTCTAGCTCGAGCGCCACTCCTAGAGACTATTAGGTATTTTACCTCGAAACGGGGAGCGTGAAAAATGGGCAACATCCTTGGCGGAATTTGAACTGTGAACTTTCCGATTGCCAGTCGAATGTGCTTCTAATTACACCACGAAGGCATGCGGTAAAACGGGAGAAAATACCTAACATATTTTAACATTTAATGTATTTTCAGTGCTTTCTGAATATCTGTCCTTCCACAATTAAAGCATTTTAGCCTTATTTATGTGTAATGCGTTTCTACGGAAAACGAATTATTTGTTGGCTGATGCAATACTAACATTAAAGTGATAAAACGTGTTATTGAAACCCTTTATTATGAAAATTTTAATCTATACATTGCTGTCGTTCCACTGAAATTCATATCTGACAAACTAACAAATCAAAACCTAGTTTCAAGAAACAAATAACGTAAAGATGAATTGCTTTTCAAGCAGCTGTTCACAGTCGTCCCACTGACTTACAGACTGATTACAGAATTTTTAATAAATCCAATAAAACCTGGAGCGAATTGCCGCCAATAAGCGACTCTTCCTTTCACGACTGTTGGTCTGTTAACATAGGTTAAAGATGTAAGTGGAAATTTCTACATTAATATACATTTATTTATTTTCTGCTGAAGAGTTTACGTTTAAATGGAGAAACATATATTAAGTTGATACGAAAGATTAATAATACGTAACTTGTTTCAAATTTTAGCTTATTCAAGTTTATTTTTTATTTAAGAATAATAAGAAATAAATATAATTGGATTTCGGAATATTTTTAATTGCTTTGACTTTAAATTGCTTCTAATTTGTCTGTTGCTTATTTCAGCTTTCTGGTTGTCTGTTGTTTATTCGATGATTTTTGCTTTGCGTCATTATTTTTAAGCTATTTTATATTTTCAGATAATCCTCACAGAGAAAGGTTGAGACTTCTTCAGAGATCAACTGGAGATATCACTTCGATGTTTGAGAATTTGCTCAGCAGCCAAGGGCATGATTACGAAGAAAAAAGTAAATGAAAATTTAAACTTATTCTGAATTTAAATTAATAACACCAATATGATTGTGTTTATTGAATAAAATATGTTTGTATTATAAATGGTCACACATGAAACAAATTTCATTGTAACAGTTAACAAATTAATGTTCTATAACAAGCGGGGTCAAACTGCGGCTTGAGATTTAGTAAACGACGAAACTTCCAAGGAGACAGTCTACTCGTTGGGGCATGAATTCAAGGCCGAAGAACGAGTTTTTAGTGGTTTGGTCCACTTAATGATTAGTGTGTATTGTAAACCGAAAAGACATAGCTTATACAGTAAAGCTGCGTTAAGACGTACGGTATAAATGGCATAAGTGGTTTAAGCCGAACTCTGTTGCCAGGCAGCCAGTCAGTATGTCACAAAATCTGGTCTAGGGTTCTTGGCGTAAAGTGCGAAGTTTCCAACTTTATGCCGAGTTGGGATAAGCGTTGAAGCAGCCAGAGCAAACGCGCCAAACCTGAATGGCAAAACAGAGCTGGAAAGCTGTAGACACATCCACGCATGCGCAAATTTAACTTCTCTACGTGACCTTCGTTCCAGTTGGCAGTGGTACCGTGTTTCGCAACTGTGAACGGAATTCTCACATTTTATTCCTTGTGACTATGCCTCTGTGACGTGATGGGACTTTATAAAAGGCGGACATTTTGTGCACCTCGTGCTGGGCCTCGTGGTTTTGTGGATTACCTGCATTTCCTGAGACTTCATGAAAGTGTGTTTGTGACAGTGTTAATTACATGTGATTGTTTCCGGTGCTTATTTTGAAAGTTTCTTGTGTTTCACGATGGAGGGAAATGAAGTTCCCCCATTAAATTCTGCTAATGATGAAATGCGCGAAGCGGCTCGCCGCCATTTGATCGGCTTAACGAAAGAAATTATTGATTATGGAAACGACATGTTAGATGAAAATTGGCAAACTTTAATTACGAAGGAAAATTATACACTTGATGATTTTATGTACGCCGTGCATGTTTGTGACAGAATTAAACTGGATATCGAGTCAAGCGGGAAAGCATGTGTTCGTCAACTAAAATCCGAGGAGTGCATTGATCGACGGAATAGATTGCAAGAACAATTCCATATCCATCGTGCTATCGCCGAGGGACTTCTGAAACTTGTACAAGGTAAGCGTAAATCTTACAGTGTCAAAAATCCTAATGTTAATGCTAGTTTTTCTGCTCATGATGGATTGATAAATGTTATGAATTAGGATTTAAAAGAAAATGTTAGTAATAATTCGAATGATAATGAAATTATATGCTTTAATGAAAATGCTAATGAAACTAGTGCCAAATCTATTAAGCCGAAAAGGTCTTCTTTTTAAAGAATGCTAAGAGATCCATAAATGATTGTAGGAACAAGAATGGCTTTATTCACCCTCGACTTAACGACTCGCCGAAGTTAGTGAAAGCTAATGTAGATGTTGTGACTAGTAACAAATTTGCTGAATTATCAATTGATAATAATACTACTGATAGTATATGGGATAATGCTATGGAAATTTCGACCGAGCCTGGAATAGAGGCAAACACACCCCCTAAAATCAAACCAATTATGGTCAAGCCAATTATTAAATTCTCAGACATTGTAAAGGTACTCAAAACTGATACGAAACGCGAGTTTGCCAGTAAGATAAAGGAAGAATTTCTGAAGATATTTCCAAAATCAGAGGATGACCATCGGGATATCACAAGGTATCTGGATGAAAGCAAAATTGACCATATATCATAACGACTAAATTCGAAAGACCAATTAAGGCACTGATACGGGGACTACCAATAGATTGTCCGTCGGATTAAAGAAGAATTGACTGCAATAGGCTAGAAGACAAATGTCGCTCAAATGCGCCGTCTGGAAACTAAAGCCCCCATGCCTCTTTTCAAGGCACAGGTGGAAAATTTCCTTGCAGCGGATAAAATGTATGACATTAATTTATTTGTGGGTTTTTATGTCAAAATTCATGCTTATGAAACAGTTATGTAGAAGAGTTCACCAAAAAATTCAAAATTGCATATGAGCAGGCACAAAATGAAGTAGAACACAGAAAATATATCAGATCCAGAGAACCTGACGACTTAATAAAGCGAAGAAATGCTGCCAGAAGGTACATCCAACGAATAAGAAGTCGTGAAGATAAACAGCGCTTCAACAGATTCAACAACGCAGTCAAGTCTCTTACAAATCTCCATGCTCAAACTCGCTGGACGAACTACCTGAACTCACTCTCCACGGAGGATAATTCATTGTGGAGAGTCCTGTCCAGGTACAAAAAATGCTATAAAAAAATTCCGGCCCTTAAAGGTCCCAACAGGACCCACTACACCGAAACTGAGAAAGCAGAACTCTTAGCTCAGCATCTGGAATCTCAGTTTTCCATGAACAACATTATTGATACCACAACAGAAAACTTAGTTACACACTTTCACTCCACTTTTACAATAACACCACACACGGGCAACATCAGTCCAGTTATGCCTTCAGAAGTTCTAGGCTTCATTAAAAAACTCAAGACGAAGAAGAATCCAGGCAAGGAAAGGATCACTAACACCATGGTGAAGGCATTCCCTACGAAAATCATCCTTGTTCTCACAAAGCTCTTCAATGAAATTCTTCGTCCCAGCACTTTCCAAACTCCTGGAAAACTGTACTCATCACACCAATCCTCAAACCTCAGAAGCCTGACAATCTACCAGATTCCTATAGACCAAACAGCCTACTGCCCGAACTTAGCAAGTTGTTGGAAGCCTTATTACTGAAAAGAGTCACAAGCCACCTCAACGACCAAAAGCATCATTATACCCTATCAGTTTGGCTTTCGTAAAAATCTCTCCACCACAAACCAACTCTATAGAGTGGTAGAGACTATTTCTGAAAGCATGCATCAACGTAAGATTACAGGAGGAGTTTTCATTAATGTAGCGAAGGCTTTTGATAGAGTATGGCTAGACGCCCTCATTTACAAAATACACAGCTTAGGATTCCCAGGCTACATCACAAACGTCTTTAAATCTTACCTCACTGGTAGACATTTTCTCGTTCACTTTTCTGGTGCACTTTTGTCCCAAAAGGAAGCCTTGGATTATACATGGGAACGTGGATTATACCTGTCTAATCATCAAAGATGAGGGCAAAAAAGATGAAAAGGATTATTTTCCCAATTCAAATTCTTAGGATCTGGTGTCCTGTCCTCCATTTATTCTCACCTGTGAGTTTAGCTCTTGCTTGCAGTTACGTTAAAATGTGAATTGCATTAAGGCGTGTTCTTAGCCCTTAATTCACTATTTCTTTAGTAAATAACTGAAATACTGTTGCATTATTGGCCCAGAAGAAGATGTTAATATTTCTGTTAACATATTAGTTTCTGCATTTTCAAGACGAAGTATAAATAAACGTTTTAAGTAATTTTACAACTGTTCTGATTATTTTGTTTTTTGGATTCTCAAATAAAGACGGGACATGAATTTGTCTGGCAGTTTATGAATGTTAACCCAATGTTTAGATTAAGTGTACTTTGTTATGAATTTCTAATAGTAAATTAGTAAATAAAAAGGTGTTTTCATGTAATATAGCTAAAATATGTTAGGAGTCAATAAAAGTATTTTTCCAACGGCACCAAGATTTATTGGATTTCGTTGCGTAGATAACGAAGAAATTCTACCTTATTCGGAATGATATATTGTTGATGTCGTTGTTTATTTTATCTGAAATAGAAATGAGTTATATATGTGGGCCAATTAAACGTTATTTCATTTCTAAATTTTGCCTAGAGCTTTGTATTTTGTATATTATCCAAAACAACGAATTTCTTGTTCTAAGCATTTTTATACATTCGAGAAACAAATTAATTTTCCTGCATAATACATCATAATGCTGATTATTTGATTCCTTATAAACATTTCACACAAGGATTTACCTAAGCTAACAGAGATATCTGCCATAGCCGACATAACTCCATAGTAATAGAAAAGCAATTTGTCCTCGACTGAAAACTCTAAACTTCACATATAGCGCAGCTAGTCAATACATGGAACCTGCTCCGATTCCTAGTGTGAATGGCTTTTAATACATCGTTTTGATTTTCATGCAAAAGTAATTTTCAGCGTTTTAATTCGATATGAATGATTCAGTTAGAATTTCAGTTCATTTGTTCAATCATCATACAAAATGTTTTGTATTCTTGTTGAGTTAAAAGCAAAGTGCAATTTAATTTGAGTTCCTATGGCAACAACACGGCAAATGTTCATGTCAACAAGCTTTTGATTTCTTTTAAGGCTACACAGAAACTTGGAAGCTAACAATTTTCCCTTTCAGTATAATAGCACCTGCAGGAAATTTTCGAGCACAATTCAGAGTGGCATGGAAACCAAGCAAGTTATCAACATTTATGCATTATAATATCGGTAGTAAAAGATCTAATTCCTAAGATATGATAATAATTTGTAACCTCTACATATAATAAAACAAAGAGTCTGTATGTGTGTGTGTCTTTCGTTCGTGTTGCGGGTAAGCTAATAGACCCAGGGCCACGAAATTTGGTACATAGGTGTATCTACACAAAAGCCAGTGCACCTCGAAGCGATTTTTTCGAAATTCGAATTAGAATTTTTTTTATTTTATGTTTTGTGACCAAATCGCGTCATTTTGAGACATAATGGGCTACAGAAAGTGAGAT
>KK120086.1:188827-249650 GCA_000611955.2 Stegodyphus mimosarum | reverse complement strand
AAATAGTATCAAATTGATGATTTTCTCTCATTATATGAACAACAATGACACGCAGCCATTGTTGCTGATATCAGCACTATTGCCACCCGGAAGAATGAGGGCGATAATTCTGTGCAGTTTTTAAATTTAATGTTTCTCTTGGATACTGGACGTTTGTCTAGAGAAGGCAGCAGGAAGTTGGTTAATTTATTTATTAGGATAATTAATATTTGTACTAAGGGATATTGCTTATTTCATTGTATGCTTTTTATATGTAATGCATTTTTAACTGAATTTTTTTTCCGTTGCTATTTGTTTCTTTTTCGATAAAATTGTTCTGCAGAGTAAAATTTTGTGCAGTTTTCAAATTTAATGTTTGGTGCTCTCTTTAGGAATTTTTCCGGTACACTTAAAAACCAGACGAAGGCTGGCCGTGCAGCGGCTAGTCTATAATAAATTTACAGAATTGTAGCATAAATTAATTATTACAGTTGTGAAAAATTTTCTGTTTTTTCAATAAGTTCACAAACTTCAGAAGAATGTCGTCTCTTTTTCTCAGTTCTCATATAAAGTAAAGCTAGTTGGAAAAGTTTTATAGCTAAATATACCTTGTATCATTGTTAGCTATCAAGGCGCATCTTCTAATTAAATTAGTCTTTAGACGAACGGGTAAAAAATCATTTAGCTTTATGTACGTTTCAAACTTTGAATGACAAATCATAGCAACGAAAAATCTTTTTGGTATTATCGATTTCAGATTTTTTACTGCATTTCAAAAATTGTTATCAATATTTTTAAGCTACTTTTGAAGAAACTACAGGTAATTCTTAATAATGGAAATGAATTTACAGTGGTCATCAAAATTAATGGATAATGAGAAAAAAAATATGCTACGTTAATGTTGCAACCATCAGTGCCCAAGGTTGTAACAATTTAAGTTAATTGAATACAATTTAACACGAAATTGCATATGTTAGCGCCTGAAATATGCAAATTCGGTAACTGAGACTGTAGTGTGCAATGGACGCGTGTTGGAATTCCGGCCAATAATGTTGTTTAAAGTGAATGTGGTTTCTGAGAGTGATCAGTATTCAGTAGTTATGGCTTAAAGGCATCATGTAAGCGAAGGTCAGAAGTGGAGAATAACTGGTAGAATAAATGGAGGTCACCCAAAGTTTGGACATCCCTCAAAGTGTTATATCAAGAGTTTGAAGCCGCTTTTTAAGTACTAGATCAGTTAATAGACAGCCTAATGAACGGCGACCAACAGTACCTACTGCATCAGAAGACCGTTTTTTCTGTCGTTGTCGGCTCGAAGAAACCGCGAAGCGACTCTAAAACATTTTGTTTTAGACCTTCAGCTGCCACAGGAACAAGAGTTAAGCGTTCTACTCTGCACGAAGGCTGAATAATGAGGCTGGACTGTACGCGAGAAAACTAATGGTTTTGTGTCACTCATTCCAGCTTCCAAAGGGACCCGTTTAAACTGGTGCCATCGTCATGTTCAATGGAGCTAAGAAGACTGAGCCCGAGTATTGTTTACTGACGAATCCAGATATAGTCTAGACGTGTCTCGATATATTCTAGATATGTTTTGATCTGAAGAGAAGAAGGAATACGCATTTTCTCTTACCTTGTCCATGAAATATCCCTTCTCCACGACTGCGGTTAATGGTTTGGAGAGGAATCATGATGAATGGCAGCAAAGAGCTGCATATCTTTCAAGGAGGTTCTGTAGCCGCTCGGAGATATGTGGCCGAGGTACTAGAACAAGTTAGACTGTTTAGGGGTGCTGCTGGCTCAGAATTTGTGCTAATGGATGACAATGCTCTGCCTCATCGAGCATATGTGGTGTCAGAATGCTCCCCCAAAAAAACATGTCACTCGAATGGCTTGTCCACTTTACTCATCCGACTTGAACTCGATTGAGCACATATGGGATACAACAGGACTCCGAATTTCAGCACGCCAATTTTCTTCGCGGACCTTCCAAGAAATGAAAAGTGCACTTTTAGAAGAGTGGCATGCAATTCCACAAGACTTTAGCAGACCAGCACTTTGGCAAAGTCTATGAAATTAAAATGTGAGATATGCATATCTACCCGAAGTGATCATACACCATATTAAAAAAAACTTTTTTCCTCAGGAGGTGACTTAATTTTTCATCATTTTCCAATTTCCAAAAATTTGGTTTTAATTCCAATATTTTGCGAATAATTCAGATTTTCACATTATTTGAGTGAAGTCATAATTTTCTCCCTCTTTCAGCATAAAATTTTGTTTTCCCTCTTCATATATAAATATGGATATATATATGTGGAATATAATACATATACATAATATTCCACGATTAACTGCTTTGCTTTCCCACTCCATGAATCTTATTCTTTTAATTTACAGTTTTTTTTCGTCTTTTGCATTTTTTTTTTCATTTTTATTGGAATTTTTAATCACTGTTACTAAGCCTTCAGTTTGTTATTATTATTATTACAACTTACATTTAAAAAATTAAGACCTGAGAAATAAAACCATTGAAAACTTTGCAAATTATTATGTTTGCTGGGAGTTCGATAAAGGTCTCCTATTGGACACAAATCACGTCGGCTGCTTTGATTGGCTTAATAGTTCAGAGAAACTTAGATACAAAATCTCCCTATATAGACGAAATGCTTAAAGGAATTCCCTGTGTTATCAATTAAGTTGATTATTTGGTGAACAGTGGAATGCCGTTTACTAAATCCAGATTTGTTATTTTTAATGCCTAGATTTTCTAGAAAATAATGGAGTCTATTTTGGATAATTCTTTCAAATACCTTTCCTATTGAGGATAGGTCGAAAGTTTTACCGGCAGGCGGATAGGTTAACATGTTTTTTTTTAAAACGAATGATAATTGCAACATTCCAACTTTTTGGATAATCATTTTGATTAATACAACTAACTATAGAAGATTTTGACCGGAGCTTTACTGGAATTTTGAGGGGCATTTCAAGTGATTTATTATTAATCTTGTTATATCCTAGCCCTTTTCTTGGCTTAAGATTTTTGATAATTCTAGAGTTTCTTCTAGATCTCTATGAATAATGTGACCAGTTATCTTTTGTTTATTAAAGTTCCGCATGAAATTTCCAACTTCATTATTTGTGTCCTCATCTTACATGTTATTGTTGGTCAAAGCATTTTCAAAATATTGAGCCATACAGTTTGCAAATTTCTTCTTCAGAGTAGATTGGGCCAGACTGAGAATGTATGGGACCTATTTGATTATGATTTGTCTTAATGGCTTTCGCGAGTGACCATAAGGAATTTGGATTTTAATTTATATTTTCAATATAGATGTCCCACTGGTTATTATTATATTTGCAAATTAGTGGGCAAATTTCTTTATTTATGCGATTTAGACGAATTTTGTCCCGAGTCCAGATACCTTCGACAACTTTTTATCAGTTGGTTCTTGCTCTTGATTTTCTTTCTAATATCCTTGGAGAGAGAGTTGTTACTATTATTGTTATTTTCTTTGGTGGCTTTATCAATTGCAATAAAAATTTCTTGCATAATTTTCTGTATATAGTTTCTTAGTCAATAGAAGCAATGGAGCTTTCTTCGTTAATTTCAAGATTCTAATTATAAAGGGAGTTCCTAAAAACATCCTATTTGATAGAATTGTTGCTTTTGTGAGAGTATTGCGGTTATTGATGCAGTATAAAATTTATTGGGAGATGATCAAAGTCCAGTCCTGGAAGCGCCTAAGCTGGGATGATATTTAAGTATTTATATAACATAATATTAATGATATCATTGGAATTATTTCTGGCATATGAGTGGATTCCTCAGAAGCAATTAAGTTCAGATTATTTTGCAACATGTAGTACAGCAGAATACTGCCATTTAAATTAGAATTTGTGCATCTTCAATATGTATTTTTAGCATTTAGATCCCCCATAACAAGGGTTTTGTAGGGATAGCTGAGCCGCCTAAACGGCATAGTGGTTAGAGTCATTGCCGTGCCGAAGGGCTCGGGTTCGAATCCCGGGAAAGACATGGATTTTATAAATGTATAGTACCCATGCGGTATGAGGGCACTCTAAATATGCGGCGAGCCGAAAGTCCTCTCGAGAGGTTGTTGGTAGGGAAACAAGGGTGGGAGAACCTCGGACCTGTCCTCCTCCGGGGTGTTCTCCATCAAAATTGTGGGCAGATCTGCGCTAAATCGCCCTGTCACCTGTTAGGCGCTCAAGATTGTTGCCAACGACAGGTGTAAACTTCCGCTTCTTGCCACGAGGAATTTCATGGGCTTGGGTTGACTGTAGGTCAGACAAGTGAGCATTAGCAACAAAACAGTGATAGTTGAAAGGATTATCAAGATCTTCATTTTTGACAGCAGTGTTCGGCGGAGTATAAATTGAAACGATAAGAATGGGGTTAATTTATTACTTGTTGTCAGATCAGAGCTCCAACCGCTTCTTTGTTTCTGCTGTTATCAAAGTTGAAGTGGGAATACTTGTGCTTTTTAATGAAGATGGCAGTACCGCCGCCTTTATTATACAGTGTGTATTTTCTAATAATAGTGAAGTTGCAGATTTTAAAATTGTCTGAAGGGTGTAGATGCGTTTCATTTATGCACACGATATCAGTGCGATGAAGAATGAGGAAATTTTCTACTTGAGATTTTTGCCTTTTAATTCAGTTTGCGTTTAAAAGAAAAAACTAGTCTAGCTGCGGACAGCTCTGTTTGAATTTTGCAATTGCTGATAATTGTTGAATTGAATCATTAGCGAAAAACTCAATTACTTTGATGCCAGCTTGCATCTTCTATATGATGGCGCGCACGTTGTTGAAGTCATAAAGGTAATTGTTTTTACTTTGAGGGTGAAATCTCTGAACCAGGAGATGACGTCATTACAGTTGTTTGCTTCGGCGACTGAGTTGATTTGGCTTTGTTTATTTATGGAGCTGGGGACATTTTTCCTATTTTTAAAGAAATGCTGCATTTTGTATCTTATCGGACTTAGAATAGTTTATCTTGTTTGTCGCTCTTCGAGAATAAACAGAATGGCTCCACTTTATCTTCAGTATTTTTGATGCTTTCACCAGTGAAAGCCAGTTAAGCTATGTTTTTGTATAATGAGAACAAGATTTTGAGCTTGAAATGTGATTTCCCTTGTAGTTTTCACATTTTTGTTTACCACCTTTTTAGTCCAAAGGAGCTTTGTCTTCGAAGAACTATTAATTTCGTTTTGGCATTTTGCGTTGGTTCACTGTAAATGTCGGTTCACTTTTTAAATTGTTGCCACCAAATTTTAAAGCCTTATATTATATTTAAAGAAATTAAATAATGAAGAACCTGCGACCTTGCTGAGTGTATGTATGTTTCTCGCGTTGTGATAAAACGACAGTACAGCGATCAAATTTTGAATAACGTACGTCTCCACCCCAATATGAGCGTCTGAAAGCCAATGCCCAAATTTGAAATCTGGAATTTGTTTTATAATCGATTTCATATTTTGTAAAACTTTAACGAATCTTTGATTAAAAAACTAAAGGATTTCAAAGCGGGCAATGGCAACGTTGTACAGAAAAAAAACATTTTTATCTCCAGCGCTTGAGACTGTGTATAGGAAATTCTAAAGATATGCTCAGTTTAAAATTATTTTGCGATATTGTTCTTTAATTTTTATCTCCAATGCGTGAGAGTGTGTATAAGAAGTTCTAAAGATATTCTCAGTTTAAAATTATTTTGCGATATTGTTCTTTAACTGAATTTTATGGTTTAAATGCGAAGACCATGATATTTAATAAATGAAGGTAACATACAAAATGTTAAGAAAAACGCTCCTTTGGACGTAATTTAAAATCTGAAGCATTTCAGAATTTCTTTTATTTATTTATTTATTTTTTGCTTTGATACGTAAAATGATTTCCTCCGCATTTTAAGTAGCTTTCTGGGTTATGGCAGGAATCTTGGTTATGGTCGCATTGTTGACATTGGAAACTTCGAGTTAGTTTGGAAGTGGGTCTATATTTTTTTGCGTTAACTTTAAACTAAACTCAGTGGCGCAACAGCCCTAGTGGGCCACGTCCCGCAGTGCCTTTTTTCTGCTTTCTTGACCTTTTGGACCCTGGAGTGCATCAGCATATACCCTGGGTAAGTGATCAGCTTGTCGACCCACTTAAGGGATGAAAGGCTAAGTCAATCTTGCGTAAGTCCGGGGATCGAACCCCGAATCTGTGGTGCAGCAGCGCGACCCGCTAGCCACTTCGTCACCGGGTTGTCTGTGTTAACTTTAAGCCATCACAAATATAGGAGGTTGCAATTTTTTTTCTTTCTCATTTCAGAGAACTTCATTCGGGAAGACAGGCAAATGTACAAATTCGCCATTAATGTTTCTTTTCATTTGCCTTGTATTAGTATGTAGAACACTGAGATAGTTTAATTCATCTGATTCATGTTCTAGATCAATAATGAGATACATTCCGATGACCTGAAAGTTCACGTGGTTTATGTATAGCTAATGTTAACAAACAATGTGTACGATCTCAGAGATCACGTGACTAACTGATGTATAGCTAATGTAAACATTCTTCCTCTTCTTCTCTTGCGGAATGTATCCCCTTTTTGTATTTACCAGTAGTGTATTGATCATTACCTTAATGGTAGTTTCAGTTTTCAACTCATAGTGTGAGAAAAGAGATTGGTCTGTTTTAACTGACTTTAAACAGCGCGAAAATCCTTTTCTGTAGTAAGCCTAGGATGTATCTCTTTACGTTTCACGTTACCTTCTACTTTGTGTATATGTAGTGCTGTTAATTCACTTCTAAGGGCCTTCCATATACATGTTTGAGAAATGATAATGGAAGGAATTCTGCCTGTTTCAGAAGGATGATTAATACTATTTTTGGAAGGAAGCATTTGGAGTAGGATCACAGCTTAGCATAACTTCTGGCTCCGGGTTTCCATACGTATTGTTATCAGCGGTGCCCTTCTGTATCGATTTATCGCCATTTATGTCATCACCACGGTCTTTTTAATGATAGTTGTTTTTCATTTTCACTTAGTTTTGTGAGTTTGTATGGTCTATCCCTAACAGTTGAGTTGTTTTCTAGCTGGGTGCTAGCGGTATCTTTTTCATTGCTGAATGGAGCAGTCTCATTTAAATTTGTGCTGTGGGATTCTAAATTCAGACAGATTGGAAAACCATGTGGCGGTCTAGTAAGTGTTTAGTAAGCAAGCGGCAGTTAGTTAGTTAATTACTTAGTGTTTCCTTTAAGTGCCTAATAGTGTAACTTTACAAGTTCTTGTACTGATATTAATCAAAGACAAAATTTAACAAATGAATTACATTTTCAGTGCAAGCTCTGTTTGAAATGATAGAACGAGAGATCAACTATAATTTGGATAAAGAAAAAGATTCAGTATCGAATGCTGCCAGGAAACTAGTTTCCGAACAGGTATTATCTCATTTCCTTTATGATATAGTTCATTAGTTTTTTTCTTTTCTTTTTATCGATTTCTTGTCTGAATACTGGAAAGATTTTCATTTCTTAATATAGACAATGCATAATATGTGCTCGAAGAATTTTTCAATATGCAAAGATTTTCTGCAACTTTTGGCTCTTGCCGGCGGACCCGAGGCAGAAAGTGTAAGTAAAAAATTCTGCATAATTTTTTAATTTGACATTAATGGAACTATTTTTGTCGAATACGTAGTTTAAGAAATCCTTAATCGGTAGTGATGCAGTATGCGATCTACCTCTTTTAGTTAGTATTTATTTCTTAGATGGCGCCACTAAAACGCTATTTTTATATATGAAAGCACTAAATACAAATAATTTTACTGCAATGCAAATGATTTTATTGATTAATTTATTAACCCATTAAATTTTTAATTCAAATAAATATAAATTTCTTTAAATTTTACAAAACAGTTTACAAACAGGAGCGACCACTAAAGTCCGTTTTTATGAATCATTGAGCCACATACATTACGAATGTCGCGCAGCATGGCCAAAAAGTAGTCACCACTTTTATTGTCAGAAAAGTATCTTGTGTAGAATCTTTAACTTCAGAATCCTTCAGCGCAGTTCAGTTCTTTTAATAGCGTCTGCAAGATTGAGGCAATAGCTTTTACATTCGAATGTACGATAAAATGGCGAGAAAAAATGATTAAAACGATAACCAGTTTTAGTTCCGACATCTAAAAAAAATAAATACCTAATCAAAATCGATAGATCTGATGCAACATCATTACCCATTATTCTGTATGTTTGAATAAGTAATAATTGTACTGACTTTTTGACAATTGAACATAAAATAATGTAAAACACTTCACAGAAATAATATTCTATTCCTAAATATCTTGATAAAAGCTTAACATTAAAATTTAGATTTATTTCAAAAGATACTAATATGACCCAACAAAATTTCTCAAAATAATCCCGAATACATAAAGATTCTTAGGTACTTGCTTATTATAGAGATCCCCGAGACTGAATCCCTGATAAATCTAGATCCCTCTCTATGTGTTCTTGTATTAGGATCGTGTCTCATTTTTGCTAAGATTTTCGAATTCGCATTGGTTTTCTAAAAGTATTCCTTACTTTTTTTGTTTGTGAATATGCGGTTAACAATCTTTAATTTACCAAATAAAAGGGATGGATGCCATATAATTTTTTCAAGGAAGAGGTCTTTTACCTTGTAGAGTCATGAGGTACTTTTTGAAAGCAAGAGATGTGAGAAAAGAGCAATGCCTTCTCCGGGTCTCAGACCTCTGACTCTCGATACGCGACGAGTGTGATGACCATTTCACCAGGAAGGCATGCTAAGAAGGTGGGAAAAATATCTTATAATCAAACAGGAAAATATGCAAAAATAGCCACAGCAGGAAACTATATGTTGATGAAGAAATCATTTGGAAGTGCAATGTTAAAAATCGTGAAGAAAAAAAAAAGGCCTCCGTGTTGGAAATTGGTTTAGTAGTTAATGGTTGCTATTAGATTTACATATCCTTGGGCAGAAAAACTGACGTCCAGCAAGTGATGTGACAAACAGCTTAATATGAATGAAAATGCTGCATTTGATTGGAATAATTACATGCGGAAAATGGGTTCCCTACATCGAATCAAAGATTCAATGGGCAAATAGGCAACCGCAATAAAATTGTTGAAATCGATGACAGTTTTTTGCATCCAATGTAAGAACATCAGCAGTAGAGTACTCCCATATCAATGGATTTTTGGAGGAATATGCCGGGAAGGTGGGAGCGTTTGTCATTCATATCTCAAATGCAGATGCTAATACACTATTAGAGAAAATTATTCAACATCTGGAAAATGGATCAACGATCTATTCAGCCTGCTAGAAGAGGTGTAAAACAGAACAACTTGAAAAAGTTGGTTACAATCACTTTAACGATTATTAAAAATATTCTCAACAAGCAACATCTGAATATTATTGTTATTATTATATAATTTATTGCTTTATTTTTACATTCGCGCTTCACGAGTTTGGCGAAATCAAAGGTGCGTAAGGTCAGGGACCTCTATAATAAGGAATTACCGATTCGTAACATTAAATTTTACGCATACAATTTTTAAGGTGTTTTCAGGCTTTTCATCTTTAAATATTGATCTTGAACACATACTTCTACAAAATTTCTTGTATTACAAAATTTGATGAAACTTGTGTCAGCATAATAAATGGAGGGTTTTGTAAAAATAGGATCTTTTTAAGTAATCTATATGGAGCGAAAATTTCTTTTAGTAAAATATTCATTATTACATTTTATTGAGAGAGAAATAAAAAAAACACATAATATTTTACAAAGGTATGCTAAATAAACACTCTCTAAAAGTCAGCTATAAATTTAATGGCTAGCATTGTTTCCCTTGAGATTGAACACTTAATCATCGAAAACGAGTAATTCCCTCCCTGGGCCTTTTCTCGGGAGTCATAAATTTATGTCGGTACTAAATAAAAAAAATGGCTGAATCGGTAAATTCTTTCTCGAAAACATTTGCCTGTAAAGCTTGAAACGTATTATTTTCTACGTTCTTATTAAAACAATAAAAGTATAGAAAACGCTCTAACTAGATGGTTTGGGTCATCTCTTGAGATGTTCATCTTAAAAAGTTCATACTGAGTTCTGATATTTATTGTTTATTTTGATAAGTGCTCATCTATGAGAGGTGAGACGCCTCCACAGCGTTTACTGTATTTTACAAACAGAACTTTTAATCTAATGGGATCCGTATAAAAAGTTAAATGTTACAAAACCATTATATTTACAGTGTTAAAACTGTTTTCACAAAGTCAGTAGGTTTGCAGATGGAAGTACGTGCTTTTCAAAAAATCTGTTTTTCGAAGCATATATCTACATAATATCAATAGTTGACTAAATATAGTTGATGGCTATCTATTTTAAACATATTCGGTATAATGATTGAAAACAACAGAAGTGTTACAAAAGTCTTAATATGTCTCTTGTTATGCTTGAAAAAAATTTCAAGGGTGACTGAGTGAATCACAAGGTTTAAATCAAATTTTTCAATCAAAATCAATCAAATTTTTTTTAGTTTCAAAAAGGGCGACATACTAAATGAAGACTGATACGACACCTAATAATGAGCAAAAAATGAAAAAAAAAAAATATGCGACAGGCTATTAATGAAGGTCATCAAAAGACTAATGACCATAATTTCGAAGAAAATTTTTCCATCCGACAACCTTGTAAGGTTTTAGTTAAACTAACAGAGTTTTATTTTAATTTAAATCTTTCTATCTCTTCTCTGTTTCAACTTCCCGTCAGAAGAAGCGCGCGTTTTCAGCTTATGCTAATTTGAAGTACAGCCAAGTACTATTTAAACCAGAGGTAGAAACCTCTTAGTGAGAGAGAGCTTTTAGTCTCATATCACGGGCATTCTGTTCGACGTTCGCCTGACCAGCTAGCAGCTGAAATTATAAGCCATAGTGCTTACTACGTGATTGCATATTGAAATAAATTGAAGTGCGCTAGTATTAGTTTTTCTTCCTACGCATCATTTAGTTAGAGGACAATTCCGCGATTTAGCTCTGTGAGCAAGGATTTAATTAAATTTATATTTAGCTTAGTTTAAATTTATCTGATTGTTAAGTTAGGCCCAAGTGTGGTCTTTTACTTTCTGTATCCCTCCCGAGTTGGGAAGTGTGTAAATAATATTGATTTAATAAAAGAGGATTTTAAATCCCTTTCACGTGCAGTTATTCTCCAGCACAGTATCTACATCAGAACAAAGCTCATTTTCAGCTCCCTGTTCCAGAGCAGGACTTTAGTTAGTAAGTTACTTCACAATGTTTGCAAAACATATGCACAGAACACTCAGTCCTGACAACCTTTATAGGAAAATAGCGTGGTATTTTTGTCTCACACACACTACTCACCAAATCTTATTGTTGAGACCTACCTTTTTCTGCTTCTACGAGCAAAGCAAACTCTTAAGAAGCAGTTCTGTGAAAAGGAGAAGGGAAAAATCAGTGATGTGGATGAGATATAAGAAAATGCTTTGGTTGTTTTAAGAAATATTTTGTTTAAAGTGTTCCAAAACCGTTTCCCTGTTTTCGCAGTCAGAAAGCCACTGGAAAAACTAGATCATTCCTTTTGAAGAAAATACTGAAGTACCGTGTAAAGTATAATATCCTTGTTAAAAATAATAGCCATTATTTTTGCATACCCCTTCGTATGTATTTTAAGTAGAATTTGCTTGCGTACTTGAGATTCTAATTTAGTCTCTCGATAATCTACAATTGAACTGAAAGTTTGATGGTTGAGAGATCGTCCTACAAAGTTTAAGAACAGACCTCACTTTTCAACGAGATAGTATTTTGGAAAGTTTGCATAGTTTAGTACTTTATACTTCGCTTACGTGAAAAACTCTACATAAACATCAGCTAATAACAATAAAGAAAACTGGAAACGTATTGAAGTTAAAAATCATACTTCCGCGGAAAATCACTGTAATCATCTAGAAAATGAAAAATAGTAATAATAGCATCATAAGAGTGTCAGATTGTGTTCAATTTTAGTGATTAAACATTATGTTTACATCTATAGATACATTTAACATAATATAACAGCAACAAAATTGCGCTTCGTGTTAATGTACACACAGTACTAAGTGAACAATTAATTTGTTATAAATAATTTTATGCTATAGCACGTTTTTGTTAATCAAGAAGTTCTCTTTAAAAGTAAATATACTCATCTGATAAATACTAGAATTATTTCCTGACGCTTCAGTGACGTATATGAGATACGTTTGTAAATGCATTTAGACATTTTTCCTGGTCAATGTGAATGCTGTTTTTCTTAACTTCTATGTCTTTCTGGAGGGCCAGTCGTGTTTGTTCTAACTTTCTCAGCATTTCTTTAGCTTCTTTACCCTGGTCTCTCAGCTGATGCAGAGACAGGCTCAAATTTCTGACTTCCTCTTCGAGCTCGAAGTCCACCATGTCTCGACATAGCTCATATCGCGGTCTTTGTCTGCGTTCTTCCATTCTGTTAGCGGCCAATTCCAATGCAGGTAGCTTTTGATCCATCGCCTGGTCTAGTTTCAACAAAGTGTCTTCGACATCAAGTATTTGTTTCTGAACACGCGCCAGCCGCTCTTCTAGACTTTTCTGAGCATCGGATAGCTCTTTGATGCGATCAGTCAGGGCGTGTATAACGGCCTGTCTCTGTCCGATGAGGTCGCGATATGTTTGTTCTAGCATTTCCTAGATAAAAAAAACACCATAAACATAATTAAAGGAAAAGCACTCATAAGATAAAATTAATGTATCTTATACAGAAAAAAATTAATAAATTTGAGATTTTAAATTAATAATAAACTTCAGCCTTAACGTTTTTTGTTTTCACGCAATAGCCAAAAAACATTTCCTTCTCTGTACTTTCATATCTTGCAATGAGTGTAACCTAATAATGTTAATGCTACTAATAACCAGCAACAAGAATCAGGGTAAAATAATTTATAGTACTATAGTTTCGAACACCAGACACAACCTTTCTCTTTAGCTGCAAGAGTACAAATGACGGCAAAGGTACTTGCCCTCAGGTGATAATAGCGAATGAAAAATTCAAGAACGGTTCAGCTAAGAGAGAGGAACAAAGCCACTGGCGTCATCCAGTGACAGAAGCGTGGATGGAAAGCAACAATGAAATAATGTTTTGAAAAGCTGGAAGTAAAGACGGATTAAAACTCGGATCATTAACCAAAACTGAAATATTTTTATGAATGTGGAACAAGTTTTAAAAGTCTAATTCGCTACTGAAAGATTTGTGTTTGAATAATTTTGGGTACAGCAAAAGAAAAATGGAATCTTTTGACCGGTAATACTGAACAATGAAGGATTTGTTAATTTCTTTTGTCCTAACAATGACTTATGCTCCTTAGTGAAAAATTTCAAGGCTGCCCTTGTTTGATCAATGCATATTAAGTCACACTGGCAAAGAATACTGTAGATATCCCAGGAGCTGATATCTAGAATGTCCAAGTATCGAAGAAAGAATTTAATTGGCGAGTAATGGAGTTAAATTTTTGTAATGATACTAATATCATTTCCCAGGTATAGGAAGGTCCCCAGGTTTAGGAAATAAAGAAGAAAATTTCTTTCAGTATTAACCTGTTAAAGCTGCCACCGCATAAGATGTCAAAAATAATTGAAATCTGCGCATGATATAGTGGACGATTGCGTTTAGTAGTTTTGACGACTAAGCGCAGTAGTCGTGTTAATAAGGAAGTAAATTTCTCTGGATTTTTTGAATGGGGTCATAAATTGAAAGAAGTAGTTTTAGTTTTTAAGGGGTGACCGAAAGAACCGTCATCATATAATTCCAGTTTGAAATTAGAAATATCGTAAATAGGTCCACAGACTTTCATTTATAACCTTGTATCTTTGACAAATCTGTGGTTTAGATGCAGTGTAATTAATTGTATGTAAAATGCTTTGAAGATCCTAAATTTCTTAAATGCTGCTAGGTAGCTATTACAGTTATAATCTTACAATAATCCAAATGGAAGTGTTAATTATTTGATATTATTCACCCATTTGTCTTTCGCATACCGAAATTCAACTATATAAAGTGTTAGAGGTAACTGCGTATTCGCCCAATGACCTCGGATAGTTTTGTCATTTTTTACAGAAGAAAAACAATAATGGCTTATAACTGCATTGAATTATTTATTACAAACATGCTTATTACTGCACGTACGTTTTACATTTTAATTAGGTATTTACTCCGAAAATCAAGCAAGTGATCTATTTACACGTTATTTTGTTCTGTTGAAAAATTTGTGTTGATCCTTTTAATGACACATTCAAAGCAATTGTTCCATCTAGTGATTTTGCACCAACATCCTGACTGAATTTTAATTTTACAAATTTTACAGCAAATCTAACAGCAGTTTTTTTTCATTGCAAGCAAATCCCATAAGTGGATGCTTTAAAACTGATATAAAAAATTATTGCAATTTATCTATAAAAAAATTGTTGAAAGCTGGAATACAACGAAAACAGCTCACACCAAAATAACGACGTTGCTTGTTAAAGCTGAAGAATTGTCGCCCAAGATTTGCTGAAAATTTGGCAACTTGTACTAAGCTGGATGCGCTAATCCCTAAGTACAGTTTCACATAAAATATAATAAAGGAGACTGAAACGTTTTTGCATTTTATTCATATACTAGCGACCCGCTCCGGCTTCGCACGGGTATAAAATATATAGCCTATGTCACTCACTGAAAAAATGATTAAAATCGATTCAGTAGTTTTGATTTATTCATTACTGCCCGTGGCCCGCACGCGTTAAATTTGGAGTAAAACAATTCCCCTTTCCCTATACCATGAAGATTTCCTGCTATCTTTGGAATATCTAAATTCATACACTACATTTTTACTTATTTACTTTTTACATTTTTGCCTATTTATTTTATTTTTACAACAATTAATATATAACAGAATGTCTTTATGTACAACGTTCACAGCTTTCTTGTCATTAGACAATACAAACATGTTTTCTCTAGAGGTTACTCTTGAAAGAGCGACATACAGTCGGCCATGTGAAAAACAGTCAACGCTCAAATCTAAGCCTGCAACGTTGAAGGTTTGAACCTGCGATTTATTAATGGTCATTGCAAAAGTTGTCTTTACCGGAAACTGTAAACGTTTAAATTGGAAGGGTAAATCCGATGGCATCAGAGAGATTCGGAGAATCAATACATCTTCTCCGGTACCACATCCTGTGAGTATTGTGCACTCTATTATGAAAGTTTTCAGTGATTTTACCAGCAAACGCGTGCCATTGCAAAGTTTAGGTGGATTCAGGTTTCTTAATAAAATAACAGGACAACCTACTTTCAACACCATTTTGTGAGGAGGGAGTCCAGACGGGTTCAAAGAGTTTAGAAATTCTGTAGGAAAATGAACAGCTTCTTCCAAATCGAGAACAGTATCGACTGAGTAGTATATTTTCGTCAGCGCATCAATCTTTGAATGAATCAAGTTATTTATTTTATCTACTTGTTCGTTAGTTGGTGACAGAATCGCTCTTTCTTTAAACCAAGATATTGTCTTATAACTTATGTTATCAATGTCAGGATAGACATTGTTGACTAACTCTTGGATGTTGTCTATCAAAACACAAAGGTTTTCTAGGTTAATCCTTCCCTCACTTTGTGTTAAAGATAATCAACAATCATCAACAACAAAAGATACCTATTCTATTAAGTTCTTTTTCTGAACTTACATACCTCACCTTAAATTATGATTTTTGAAAATAATTTCGCTAATATTAAATTGATTTAACTCTAAATTTTAACCAAGATCTTAATAGAAAATTCCAATCCATAAATTATGGTTTTATTTAATATAATCTTATCTAACCTTATCTACTTATAATTACTATAAGTGCGATTTAAAAATTAACCTTAGAATAGAATATCATTTTATATTTAATTGGATAAGGATTAATGCTGTATTAGTGAAAATCGTTTCGAAAATTAGCCATTATTTGTCGTAAAAAGTAAATGACAAAAAAATGTTATTGTGGGATATCCATAAGAGATAGACATATACCATCGCGGAGTTTTCTGTAGATCTTTTCAATGTGTACAATACTTAGTACATTATTTTGATAAATCTCGTAGGGTTCAGCCTGCGGCAATGTAAGTTGCAATGTAAGCGGAAAAAATGTAATTATTTACGACATCACATTAGAAACCTCAAAAATAACAGTATTTCTCCACTATTTAATGGATGTTATTATACATATAAACCTTCCTCTTCAAACACTCTATCTATTAAAAAAAACGCATCAAAATCCGTTGCGTAGTTTTAAAGATTTAAGCATACATAGGGATATAGGGACAGAGAAAGCGACTTTGTTTTATACTATGTAGCGATTTATGAAATGTATCGCAGTTTTATGTTGTTGCATGTATACGTACACACTTTTAAATAACTTATTAGTCAAGAAAATTAATTTCATCAAGTGGCTGGATTTTCATTATGAAAAATTGCTTGGCTGTTTCTTTTATTATATTTGAAACGCATTTTTTCCCACTCTAATAATTAAAAAAATTAAAAATCACCCATCAGCAAGTCAAAGAAATTTTTAAATCAAAACGTCTGTAATACCACTGATCATAGTATACAAGTTCGTAAAGTTGTTGACTGTGTGAATAGTAATTTCTTGTGAGTATGTGCTTGTTTGAAGAAATAGCTTTAAATACAGTTAAGTAAGATAATAAGAAAAAATCTGATGTGCACAGCACATGATTCCTTGCACGGAATATTAAATTATACGCACGTTTTCTTGCATTTCATTTAAATTTATTGGATTGGATTAAATCTACTTCATCGATATCGCATAAACCACAATAGAATAAATCTTTAAAATTCACTACATTTGTTTACCATAGCAACACTCTGGCCCTAAGTTCACTTAACAGCGTTACATCTCATTCTTTTTATAACTCAGAATGCAAAAAATTACGTGTATCATCTGCAGAATCATCTAATCGTTGCCACATGCTCTATTCAAATGCTATGATAAATCTAAAACCATGTATAAAAAAATTAAACAAATTTAAAAAAAAACAGTTTTTCAGAAACGATCCAGTATTTCTCATTCAATTAATTCAGTTCTCACTTCGCGACAAAGCAAAAATGCATAAAAACTCAAAATATCTATATTAAAAGTTACGAAGCAAATCTTAAACACTTATTTCCTCGAATAAATTCCAGAATGGATTAAGCATGATTTAATTCGCAATAATAAAAGAAGGCGTTATCTTTGTTGTTGAGAATCTTAATTTCTCTAGATTGGCAACAATTCCATTATTCTTCAAAGTTTCAAATGTTAAGCAAATATGGCTTCCATAGGAAAAATGATAAATGAAAAAATAGCCGCACTTCAACAACTTTTAAATTGTTAATAATTCTATAATTCTTGCATGCAGATTTACTAAAGGCATAAAAACCTTAACCGGAAGATAAGAACAACATAATTCAATCATTTTTTAAACAAAAAATGCACAATTTACCAATATATAGGAATAAAAAAAACTGAGTTCAGTAAGCCGCGTAACAGAGGGAGTATATATATATATATACTTTTGGTGCGGCTGATTGCAACAAAAAAGGGAGGTGCACATTTACATGTATTAGCAGTCGTATACAAAATTTCAACGTTCTAAGTCTACTTGTTTTTAAGTTATGCGAGATACATACATACATACGTACGTACAGACACCATGAAAAAATTTCTTCTGAACCCATTTTAAGTCAGTTTTATAATTCGTTTGGGGGAATAGAGTTGGGGATAAGAACAACATAATTCAATCATTTTAGCAAAAAAATGTGCAATTTACCAGCATATAAGAAAAAAACTGAGCTCACGAAGCCAAGTAACGTAGTGGATGTAAAAATACTCTTTGGTGCAGCCGATTGCAACTAAAAAGGGAGGTGCACAAATATATATTATAGCAGTCCTATATACAAAATTTCAATGTTCTGAGGCTACTCCTTTTTGAGTTATGCAAGATACATACGTGTATACAGATGCTACGAAAAAAATCTCTTCTGAATCCATTTTAAATCCGTTTTATAATTCGTTTGGGGAAAAAGAGTCCTTTATTCTGTCCTTACATACAGATGTCATGCAAAAGCATTGTTAAATTGCATTCGATAGCGGTCATGGATATTTCGTTGAAGTATGGTTACCCAAAATTTTTCGTGATTACAATACTTCCTTTACTTCGTACAAAGAAGTAAAAACAATGCATTGACACTGGTACCGACTTCAAATATCTTACACAGTTAACAAGTTAATTTAATACATAATTTTGTAAAACTTTACTGGGATTGATAAAAATATTTTGCCTCCAGTGTAGAATTGGGTGCTACTTCGATTGGGGACAAATTTTGTTCAGTTTTGGCATTGAAAACCCATTCCTGCATACAATAAAATATGATAGTTTTAACTTGGTTTTAGCTTCGTGATTTTTTAAGTGAAAGTAGTTCAATGTGCATATGGAGAAAGTCAAGGCAATGCGCAATGCCAAGTTTTTGCAATTCTCTGACTTTTTTAAGTGAAAATAGATTGATGTTTACATGGACACCGAGTTTGTGCAATTCTTTGACTTCTTATTTTGGTTTTCTGTAGCGGCCTTCTTGAAATTGTGCCTTCCTGGCGCCGATCTTTGTGTCAAGAAAGAATCGCGAAAAAACAAGGAGCACCCAGTTGCAAACTTTTACAAATATTTTATATTTGACTAGATTTTATGAGAAATTACAGCTGCCTTCAAAAGAGAAAAAATTTAAAAGCAGATATTAAAAATAATTCTTTTAACGAAAAAAATTCCAGAAATTGTAGATCGAAGGGTGGAAGTAAATACCTGTACTAACTCTTACATATAAGTATAGGAATTGCGGTACTTTTTCGTTATGCACTTGCAACGCATTCTGGCGTTTTTTTTTTTTTTTTTTTTTTTTTTTTTTTTTTTGTGGTAAACATTCATTGCTTACTTTCTCAAAATCAGTAAAGCATTCTACAAAACAAATAACAACTTAAAGTTCATATTTGTTTAAATAGAGGTCTAGTTGCTTAATTCCCAAATTGATAAATTTTTGAATAAAACGAGGGCCTATCTAAGGTAGGCTTTGTCTAATTTTAATTAAATAGGAATTAAGAACATGTGTGCCAAACACACCGTATTGGCAAAAGTTTACTGCCCAAAACTTTTGGCGATCAATCCCGTTTTCGCTGACTTGCTAGGCTTAAAGAGCAAAATATAAACAAGAAAAATTAGAAAATATTAGAACAATGCAAAGACAAACGCCCTTTCCTTCAGAAAAAGGGAAAACAACATTAAAAAAATTAGTAAAAATTAAAAAGGGTATATACATATTATCCCATTGACCGCTGGCGGAAATTTGGGAAACGATCGCCAATCTCCAATGGTTACTGTCAAATTCTAAAGTACACTGTCATCCATAATTGGCGTTAAATCACGCTATTTGGTCGGTCGATGGGATAATACGTAAGTACTGTAATAAATTATCTCTCTTCTTTTTCTTCCAGAAAATACGACAGAAATAAGAAAAATAATCAAACAAAAATATATAGAAATGCCTAAACTGATTAAATGGGTTGTCGTACGTAACAAAATGTTATCAAAATCGCATGGTTACCATGCCAGGCAAAAAATATCGCCACATTTGGAGGGTTGTGCATCTGGCACATATATACCATAAAGGGAAATCTGAAGTTTGATATTTTTTAAAAGGCATTGCTTTGTTGTCCAGAAATAACTACAAATTATGCAACTTACTTCCACTCTTGGAACAAATTCGCTTGAAATCTTAATCATTTGCTCAGCTTTTTCAATGTTATGTCTCGTTGAACGTTCCCATTCGGCTAATGTCAACGCCGATTTCTCTGGATTCATTAGACTTGGATCAAACTTAAAATTTCTAGATGCTGAATTCTCTGGCCTACAGTTTGAGGCATGGGTGTCGATTTCAATTGCTGCTTGTTTGTCTGTTACATCTCTTAAAAGTCTTTGCTTTGCTGCTCGGTCGCAGATCATTTGATCTTCGATTTCCTGGATGGTTTTCTCAAAGATTGGTATAATTTCCTCTAAGTATGTGAGATATTTCTGGATTTCTAGTTGCGGTTTGTCTTGTACCATATCCACTCCAAGCCGTTTGTCTCTTTCCATCATGGCTTTTTTACAGGTTGAAATTGGATCTCTGCAACTTTCTACTGCCTTTTTGAGCCTAGTTTTTAAGTGCGTAAAGTTGTCCAACCACTCCTGCAGCTTGACGATGACTTTATCCCCTTCATTACGCCAATAATCGACATCTGCAATCCGCTGATCAAACTTTCTCTCAACCTGGGATTTATGTTTCTCGGTGCGCTGAGTTGTTTCTTTGCATAATCTTTCACTTTCTGCTACGACGGCTTCAGACCTGGAACAATTTCCATCAGCAAGGTTGTACTGAAAAGTGTTATTGAACTTCCAGTCTAGTGGTGAATGCTGAAGGAACTTTGAATGCGGGAAGCCTGGAGTTCTGAAAGCGCTGGCTCTAATGGACATAACGAATACCGATTAGATTTTATGCCTGCGATAAAAACAACTTAAATACTTATCAGTTATCATGCAAGTGCTCCAATGTTAATTTTAATAGGTATTCCGTTTTTTAAATGAATCTGCCAAGAGAGCTTAGCAGCAGAATTACGAATATGTTACTTTTTCATTTGCGTGATATTAAACAGTGGATGCATGAGGCAAACGTGAGGAGTTGTACTGCGCATGCTCTGCTACAAGACCAGTCCGCTGGAAAAAGCTGACTTTATTCCCGTTGCTACGCGTTTGAAAGTGTTGGTTGCTATGGTCAAAATAAGAAGACAATGTTTTAACAGAAAAGTAAAAGTATCGATCTGGACATACGTATCGTAATTTTCTGTTTCTTAGCAATCCATCGCAAGCAAATCGTCCACATATTTAAAAAAAATGGATCAAACGATTCATAAAACGAAAGCATTCGTAAAAATGCAATGAATTTTACACGCATTTTTTAAATTTGAAGCATCTAATATCCTGAAAATTTAAATTTAAAAATTTTTGTCATTTTTCATAATAATTGAAACAAAATGAATCTTGTAAAAATGGTTATTGAAATGTTTATAATGAATTTAAACATCGTTATTTACAGATAAATTTGTAATTAGTTTCCCAAAATAAAAATAATGTAAAAATTTTAATTTATTTTATTATGTTGATGAACGAAAGAAGATTTTAAGCTGACATCAATTACATAACAATATATTCGTTTTATACCAGGATCAGTTAAAGATGCCAACGAATTTCTAGCTACTTTTCCCTATCTGCATACTAACAAATCCAGTTATATACTAAATGCGTATTCCTTGAAAGTAAGACTGGATCTTGAGTTTTAGTATACGGTATTATTAATTACAGAGGGTATTTACACACATTTTTAGAAAGTTTTCGATCAAGATTTTTTTAAGCAAGTGTTTTGGAATAAAACTTTCTGGAAACACCTTATTACTTGAAAGGAGAAATATCATCTGCTATTTTAAAATGTACTCTTCTTTCAAAATGTCACGTGTAAACAAGCTGTGAATTGAAAGATATGTTTTTGCTTTTTCTGCTCTTTCCGAAGAGAAACAGTCTTATTCCATAATTTAAAAACGCTGTGAGATGCATGAAATTAAAATTTACAAGTGCAAAATGAGCAAGATTATTAATCGGAAAGGAAAAAGCCTTCAATCATTCCTTCTACACGGTTTAAAAGATGCCAAGTGAATGCCTGAAAAAGGTACGTATTGTTTCTAACGTTCCTAAAGTGAGATTCTTGGTAATAAGGAGAAAATCCACCGACGCAGTAATTAATTGCAAAGTCTTTAAACATATCTGTAGCAACAATAAATAAAATAATAAACAAAGATTTATAACTTAAAAAAGCTAAAAAACACAATGCTCACCAGCTTTTGCAGAGAAATAAATGGCTCAGCAGAGAAGAATTTATAGAACTCTGTATGAAAACTATTTAACTGGAGATAAATGGAAATACATTGTGACCCTTGATGGAGCATGGATTTACCTAAATAACTGCACAAAAAAAATCTATATGTTATCGAAAACGAAGAGAAAAAATATGCAAACCTGGTTTTGTCAATGCAAAGAAAATTTAAATAAGGGATTTATAACAGTCTCAGGATTCTTTTATAATGGGATGGGATTGTCTTAGGATTCTTTTATAATGGGAAGTCGCCTGTGTTTTTGTCTATCGAAAAGAGCTCTTCCTAAGCACAAACTCCACCACCATTGATGATCTCTGGAAAGTAGTGGAAAAGAAATAGAAGTCAATACTTTCGGAAATTTTTCAAAAGCCCTTACTATTTACCTTTTAAACAATAATTAAACGACCCGAAAAATATCTAAAAGTATGTAAACATCCTCTGTATAACGTTTAAGTATTGGATATCTAATCGTTTGACATTATTCAGTGTTTTTGATAAAAATCTTGTTTTTGTAAAAGTTTGGAAATTATGCTTTTGAGCTTTAAATTTTGACTTTGAAAAATGCGATCTTACTCTCAGAATCCATACTGGCTTGTTTTTCATTATATCATATTTACTGAATAAATTAAATGTGAATATGTAAAAGCATACACATATTGATGTATTTTACATGTTCTCATAGATATATATAACTTAATCAATTTAAAAAAAACAACTTTAAACGTCATTCCAACTAGACATGTGTACCAATTCTTAAAGGTAAGGTAAGCAGCTACAAACAGCTTAAGAAAAACACGAAGATGAGCATAAATTCTTAATCATAAGGAATGTTACATAATGCAAAGCTGTATGTAAGCTTACACAGCTGTATGTAACAAAGCTGTATGTAAGCTTACACAGCTTTGACATAATGCAGATTTGCTTGCGGAACAAATCTGAAACAGTGATCACTAACTAGTAAGCTTAAGAACAGATTCTTTGAGGAATTGGCTCACATCTACACATCAGAGTCTCATATTTTTGGGTTTGCTCAAGGGGAGGAGACAGCAGTATTGAAATCATCTTCTAGAAAATTCGGTCCTAGCGTTTCAAAAATGCATTCTTAAATAACATACAGTATGTTATCTATTTGGTGCAAAATCGCAAAATGTTGCCCATTAAGCGACAGAAATTGTCGGCAATGTCAGACAAGCGGCTGTATCCTTTGCTCTTCTATTTTGCGATATCCATATAGTTTCAAAGATATTCAGCTCATAAATAGAAAATTTACCAAGTAATACATGAGTTAAACACTTACAAATGCTATATGTGTAAACAAAATTTCAAGATTGAACAAAGTAAGCTATAAAAAATATAAAATTGCCATGCAAAAATTTACTAAATAAATGGCTCAACAGAGAAGAATTTGTAGAACTCTGTATGAAAACTATTTGACTGGAGATAAATGGAAATACATTGTGAACCCTTGATGGAGCATGGATTTACCACGCAAAATTTACTAATAAATAAATATAACTAATAAAAATTCTAGGCAAAATTTACGAATAAATAAACAACAACTGTAATTAAATAACAATACAGAAATACATGAAAACAAAATTGCAAACAAATAAACACAAATATTGATATAAATTATATAAATTCATTTTTATTCTTCCAGGTTCTTCTGTCCTTCTTCAAAAGTGAAACTTCACTATCCCTAATCGATTTACAAACTGTTGCGGATATTATTTCGGATGTCAGCCATCCATCTCCAGCGTTCTTGACTTCTCTCAGTGCACTGATTAAGGAAGAAGGCTTGGATGAAGGCATTTTGAGTTCTCTTTGCCTCAGCCTTGGTCATCTCGGTTCGAACGCCGAGCCGACAGAAAAGGACAAGGTATCAGCAGCTTTAACAGAACTGCTGAAGAAAAGACAAAATGAATGTCGATCCGACCCTCTCATTTTAGATGTTTTGGAAGCTATGGGAAATCTAGGATGTGAAAATACAATAGTCCATGTCATAGAGGTAAAAATTATGTTTTAATTGATTTTTTTACCGCTTGCTTATGTTACAATCGATTTCTATATTTTAAATCAATGGTCTTCAAACTTTGCCTAGTTGAGAAACACAGAAATTTGTAATTTTTATAAATTATTGAAAATATGTCAATATTGCATACTCACAAAAATAGATTTACTTCCTATTATTTTAGATAATATTAACAATAGAAATAAAACATAATATTTAATTAATTATTTTGATGATTTAGCAGTTCAGGAGATATTATTATTATTATTATTATTATATTCAAATTTTGATTCTGACATGCGAAAACCCTAGCGTAGTTGCACAAACTGCAAAGCTCTGACGAGCACATTTCAAAGGCAATTGTTTTAAATTAACATTGTAAACATTAATGGTTACAAATCGCAATGGTTTCTACGCTTTGAATTAACGTGCTTTGTTTCGGGCAGAAAGATTAATCCACAAAAAATAATGTTAATTCGAATATCGGAACTGTGCTACTCAACAAAATTAAAACAGCACGGAGTTTAACAAGAACAAACTGTGGTAATTATACAGCTTATCATAAAAATTATTTTGTGAAACGAATAACGTGTAAGGAATTGAATAGGTAAAATATCTTGTTTTATTGTAAACAAAGATAATTTTACAAGGGACTTCATCTGGCGCTTCAAAAAACACGAAACAAACATACGAAAAAGTCATTACTACACATGGAAGAAAAAATAAGTCTTACGAATTTTATCATGTATCTAATAAGGTTGTGGATTATATGAGGTAATATAACAGCTTTACACTTGTGACGCATCGAATTAATGAAGCTTTCGATGAGATTTGGGGAATTCTTTAATCATCAAGAGTATTTTGGAACTGGAGGTGTATCAACAAGTGTTGGGATTTAGTAGTAGCGTACTAGCGCTACGAGTCCTAAGAGTACTCTATCGGATTCAAATTCAGACTGTACATTATCCATTTCGTACACTGTTTTGTTACTCGTTCAAGCATTTAATTCAAGCAATTTAGTTCAAGCATTTAAGGCACGCTGGATGAGGTCGGACGTTTTCATGAAAAATCGCCAGATAAGACATATAAGCAGTATAAGACATAACCAGGGGGTCTAAGAATTTCACCCCCGTACCTCTAAATAGTCAGGGACCGATTCCGAATGAGCAGCACGTCCACTTAAGCTTACCCTTGCCAAAACAAACATTCTCTCTCCAACAAAAGGTGATCTTGCTTTAAAGGCTATCATTTAAGTTTCTAATAACTAATTTGTATTTTCCTACCAGAACGTAAATTTCTAGCTCACGTGATATTCAAATGAAGTAGAAGGAAGAGCCTATTTAATGGAAAGTTTTAGAAGGTAAAATCAAAGCGCATTCTACCTGCTTGAAGGCCATGTTGCTAAACTGGTTTCCTGCGGCGTTGAGTTATTCTTACCGTCATGCTTGTTTACGCCGAACTTAGGTTAAAGCCGGCTTGCGCACTTTTTCACTTGTGAAGCTGTTAGACTACCTTGTCTCTGTGGCACTTAGAAGACATAGCGATAATTCGTATATTCTGTTTCCGAGTTTTGGTCTAATTTTATGCTGCCTAAGAAGATCAGACTTTATAGCTTTTACATACGCTGAACTTTAACGATAACTACATTCTCTTTAGATTAGTAGTTTCGATTCTCCGGTTGGAGGCTGAATCTGAATTAATCGAAGGAGAGAGCCTGCAGGCCCTCAGTTGTGATCTTCAATTTAGTTCCTTCGAAGTTTACCGTTGCAGGACTCTTTCGACACAAAAACATAGCGTATATGCGTACACTTTTCATGCGGGATGGCGTCTGCAAGTTCTTTGCATGCATGTTTTACTTGTAATTGCTATTAAAAATTATCTTTGCAGTTGAATGATATCTTGACATCTGTTTTGAAGAGATGTTACTGACAAAGAAAAGTAATTGTCTGTATATTTCATAAGCAACCTTGATCAGGACACCTTCAAACACTCTCTATCTTGTGGTAACAAATCCAAAAGCAAGCAGTCACTCTTTCGTTTCACTCCAGTGGCGGATGTAACTATCCGTAACCTTCCACTAGCTGCCAACTTTCCTATGGATCGCTTCGCGATACATTTTGGCAATGGCATGCTAAAGTGACAAAATACGCTTGTAAAAAAACCTCCCGTTTTATGTGATTTTCACACACTGAAATTAATTTTGACGCCACTGAAGCTAATTTGCATTTCAAACTGCTTTCTGTAATCTTTCACAATAATTTCAGGGTATCTCTTGACAGAATAACCTTTTTCCCCAAATTCTTTGAATAAAATCATTTAACAAGGGCGCTTATCTAATTTTGTTGACCAGTATAGCATTAACGTTTCGACAGCTCAATTATTTTTTCCCGATTTCAAATATTGGAAAAAAATGTTTGAAGATTATTATGGAATGTGAAATGTATAAACACATATTCTGTTTGTCTAACTGTGTAATAAAAGAATGAACAAAGCATGAATGTGATACTTCCCGGATCGTGATTTTTTAACCGTGCAGTTTTCGTCATTCTTTTATTAACACTATGCAGGTTTAGAACATTCAACTTAATCAAGTGCAGTGTTTGTGATTTTGTTTTTTAATTTTGTACTATTCGGTCAAATCTAAAATAATGCAAATGAAACATTTTGAATTACTGCAAGGAGGAATTAAAGAATAAATTATGATTAGATTTTATTTACAACTTTATAATTTTGATGGTCAACAAAAATTGCCAGAACTTTAGACAATTGGTGAATTAAAACTGTGTTAATAAGAAATCGTCAATAGAAGTACTGCTGGTTCTTTTTCTGCAAGGTATCTTTCAGATTAAGTGACTGGGTTCGATAAAAATAATGAAACATTTGTCAGCTGCTCAGGGTAAAAACTCTTCATCCGCTCAATTATTCTAATAGATGGGAGTCCGAAGCTTCAATTCAATTAGTAAATATCTAAACCCTTCTCAAGTTTTTAGATATTCACTAATTTACTTTATGAAAATAGGATCAGTGCTAGAGCCGGAGTAATCGGAGAGGCAGAATTTAGGGATGGCAAACATTTTAGAACTTAGAAAAGCACCAAAAAGGAAACTTTAGATATAGCAAATTTTTTAGAATTCATTGCAATCAATGGACAGCAGAATTAGGAGCGACAAAATTTTTAGAATTTAGGGCGGCAACGGACAGTAATATTTTATTTTAGATATTATAAATTCAAAATTCTGTCCTTACAGAAGTATTCGAATATATCAAAAACGTTCTTGAGCATTTTAAATATATTCTTAAATGAATTAAAAACCTCTTAAATATACTTGAAGAGTTATCACTTATATTTAGCTAACAGACGATCACACCTGCAAGTGTATACCTGAATTATTTAGTTATACGGTTGCAAGATAGATTTAAGAAATTCGCATAAAATTGTAAAATATTATGAGGATAAAGCTACATTATTCTAATGTAGCTAATTCTAGAAAGAAAACTGACTAATTTTATTAGGAGAATCTGGAAAATACTTTTTTCGAAAGAGAAAAAAGAATTAGAAAGGTTTCATTTATCTACAAAAGTTACACAAAGCAATTTTCAGTTTTTCGTGGAAGAAATTTTTAATATTTGTGTAACAGAACGAAGGGAATTTCAAAATCGTAATTTTCTCCTGGTAAATGGCTGAAACAATTTAATTTTTAGGTTTCTTCTAAATGCAGAACAAATGAAGCTGTTCAAATCGCTTGCGCTCATGCCCTGAGACGTTCCAGCCATTTAGAATCAGTGCAACAGTGGATGAAGAACATTATTACTGATGGAGACTGCGAAATTACTCAAGCAGTTATTGGTTCACTTATGGATAAGATACAGGACCAAGAAATGACTCCAGGTAGAAGGACTTAGTTCTGTTATTTTGTAACTTCTAAGGTATTCTAATACTAACTGAGGAACTGTTTTATCACAAGCTTAATATGACTTTAATAAGTTATGTCTGAAGATTGGCGAGTTATTCCGTCTTTCGCTGCTTAAATGCTGTGATATTAAATAAGACTGAAGGTTAAAACTAATATATTACTTTACTTACTTTATTAGCCCCAACTCGTAATACAGTTAAAAATAATAATAAATTAAATAATGCTACAGATTAGTAGCAAATTAAGTTATCTTCAGCTGCTGCGCAAAGGCGACTGCACTTGGCGGCAAAATGGAAGACGATGGTTGTAATATTAGTTACATGAACCGCGACTTAAATATTACTTATATATTACTGTTGTTACCTAATTCAGGTTTCACGCACTTTTAAGATAAATTTACGATAACTTAAGATGCTAACTCCGTTAGGACCTGTGTATGATCTCTTTGTCTGCGATAAAGGTCTTTTCAACCCCAGTACAGGTACAGGTTGAAATGTAATAGGGCACCCAATGTTTCCTATAAGTAAATGGGTATCGCCCTATTACACTTCAATATTTATTTAAAAATTTCGAATAGGTTACAGAAATAAATGCTTAGCAATTGTAATTACATAGTACAGAAATAATGGTACAGAATCTTTACAGAATTGTACAGAAATAACTTATAATTACTTAGTAGTAGTAAATGCTTATTAATCGAATTACAGAATGGTACAGATATCATGGTACAGAATGGTACAGAATTTTTACAGAATTATACAGTTATAACATAATAGTACAGAAATAAATGCTTTGTAATAGAAAAATTTATTTGTAATTCTTGAGATAAGTATTTATAGTTAATGTATGAAATTATAATAATTGGAGTTACTGGATAACTGAGTTGTATTTCATTAAATAGCACAAATCGTTTCTCCTCTGGATGAAAGGTATACCATGGTATTTTCTATTTTCTTTCTGAAATGCTTATTTTTGATTGCAAAATTGAGAAAAGCATTGACATTCGAGGTAGGTAATTTAATATGAAATGCTCTAGTTAAGGGACAGGCATTTACATAATGATTAGGGTCTCCTCTATCCCCACACACACATTGATCAGAAGTAGAGATGTTTCTTTGTTGAAAGTATGTGGGGAATGGCCCATGTCCTGTGAGAAAGCAATTTATGTGGTGATTGACCATTGTGCATTGATCATTAACATGAGGAGCGATTTCATACAGTCTTCTACCTGTGTTGTTATTTTGCCATTCATTTTCCCAGATATTTGTTTTAATTTTTCTAAGATGAAATTTAAGGTAGGATTTTGGCCAAGGATGCTGTATTAATGGAGTATTATTGCATGTTATGGCTGATTTTGCAGCTGCATCAGCTTCCTCGTTCCCCGTGGTTCCAACGTGAGCTTTGATCCATGAGATTCTCGGAGATAGGCGAGGATGTTGTGAGATACTATTGATAATTTGTTGAATCAGTTCAGATTTATGTTTAGTATTTTGGAGCGCTAGAATTGCTGACTGACTATCTGTAAAGATGTTTATTTGCTGCATATTGTTAATTATTGAATAATCAATTGCTAATTTTATTGCTAGGAGTTCAGCTTGGAAAATGCTATTTTCTTTGGAAAGACGTACAACCCCAGTACAGTTAGATCTTGATTATAAAGTTCAGGAGTGGGAGAATTAAAATCAATGGACTGGTTTTTAAAGAGAATCTTTACAGAGAGGAATTGCAGGATGATAGTTACTTGTTTTTGAGAGAGTTGAAAACGCCTCTCCTATAGTATTAGCGATTCCTTCCTTGCTGCTTATTATATCACCATTTAACTGTAAAGTGAAAAATGTTTGATCTTTATATGTACTACATGCTTTCTGAATGCTTTCCCATACCTTCTTACTATTAGTACAGGAGTCTATCGAAGATACATACGAGATCCACAAATTCCTCTGACTCCTTTGACACACCTGATGTACGTTTGCTTTTAGCCTTTTTCAAATTCACGAGATTTTATTCAGTAGTATATGGCCGAAAAAATGCTCAAGTCTTTCCTTTGTTTTCTGATGGTATCCTGGCATTCAGAATTCCACCAAGGTCTCGGGTATACGGAATAGATATTTCAGCTGCATGAACAATTTTATCCGTAAGAATCCTAACATCCTGATCAACTTGCATATCGTTTACAATTTCTTCAGTGAAATAAGAATGATGTGAAAAGAATCCCTGTCTGCTTTATTCAACAAAAGTTGTAGTACTCAGAAAGCGGAAGGACTGCTTCCTATAAAAGTTTACGATCATTGGAAAATCGTCGCTATTAAATTGATAATTCCCAACACAAAAGGAGCAGAATGCTAGAAAGAATGGTAAAAGATGCGGAGAGACAATGGCAAGATCAATCGAGTGAAAGATGCTTGTTGGCTGATGAAAGTAAATATTTTCTGCATTGTTGAAGATAAAGAGACAGTGTCAGGGAGTAGGTGTTTTATTTCCTTTCGCCATGGATTTGTATCTCTAATACCCCACAGGGAAGTGTGACAACTGAAATCCCCAACCAAAGTAAATGGTGTTGGTAACTGGCCAATTAAATCGTCTAATCTCCCTAATCAATACTCTCATTTGGACGAAAATAGATACTATAAACGGAAATCAGTGTCCGACTGTTCACCTGTATGACAATTGCTTGCAAAGGTGTATCCAAGAGAAGAGCATTTGAAGAACAGTTAACTGGAGATAAGCAGACCTACACCACCGCTTGCATGTTCGTTGAAAGTGCTATCTTTTTTTATCATTGAATATCTACGAAACTTTGCAGGATTGTCAGGTTTAAGAAATGTCTCTTGTTCTGCAATACAAAACAGGTTGATTATTATTAATGAGCTGTTTATGTGTAATACCATCAAGACTTTTGTGAAAGCTACGACTGTTCCACGAAATGAGAGTAGCAATTAGGTGCGTTTATTACTGCGACACTTTTATTTGTTTTATGAGACAAGACCTATTTTGGAAGATCTGCGCTTTCGTCTATTTCCATTTTAGTTTCGATTAATTCAGAAAAATTCCCTTCGACATAGCTTCGGCTTGAGCTTCTGTTTGTAGGTGATATAGTTGTGTACTTATTTGACGGATAACTTGGTAGTTTCTTCATAAGAAAAATTTGGTCTAGGTTGGCCGGTGATAAACCGTTTCTTAGTTTCAGGATAGAAGATATTTTGATAACTCTAATATGCTGTAGTTCTTTCTCTTCTTTCGGTTTAGTTCAAGTTCGTGAATAGGACGGATGGTCGACATGACAATTTAGACATTTTGGATTGGCAATACAGTCCTTACTTTCATGACCAGTCACAGGAAAGCATTCAAGGTTTCCAGGACATGCGGCTTTTGTATGACCGAAACACTGAAAACAGCACTTAAAGCCTGATGCGAAAGTTCAGGTAACCTGCCTCATGAACTTCGGTAGCACTGGATATGAGAATATCAGGATAACATGTTTTTTATTAGCAAATTGTCCATTCCTGCGGGTTTGAATTCGGCGAACCCCACACAGTTTTGCTCAGCCAATTATTTCAAAAGTTCTTCCTCTGTGCTGATATCAAGTCTATTTCTGAAATGACATTTTTGGATTTGTTCAAAGAATTATATAGAGACACACTACAGAATTGTTAAGTTTCTGAAATTTTACTATTTTAGTTTTAGCTATCTTTTAAACTTTTAACACTCTTTTTAAACTTTTTAAACTCTGACTTAACTGACTGTAAACCTTTTAACTTCTGACTTAACTTTTTAAAACGGACCTCCTCTGCTGCCGGACCAGGTAAAATAAGATAAATCAATACTAAAATTCCTCTGGTTAGAAGTGCAGGAAACTGACTGATTGAGCTGACTCGAAAAAATATCTAAATTAACTATTTCTTAAATCAATTAAATCACACAAAGCAAAGCAAATTCATCTTAATAAATCTTAACCTGAAAAACGCAAGAAGGAATAAATCTTTTCTGGTGCTCGGTAGAATTGAATACTATTTCTCAACCAAAGCATTTCTATAATTCACTCATTTAAAAATAAACTCAAGAACACCAAGCTCATATTTATTAAATCAAAACCTGATAAGCACCAGAAAAAAATATTCAAACACCAATCAATCAGTTCCATTACGAAAAATCAAGCAATAGTTTTAACTTTCCTGGCACCTAAAAGTCATAACAAATTTTATCTTAAAACACATTCAAGGAATCATTAATAAGTGGTTAGTACATAATTTTTTATTAGGTCGCGTTGTGAAAAACCTAAATGCATAAACATTGTACAATACCCCAAGCAAAATCTCCCTGTTTCTAAAAGACCTTACGGCTCAAACAAATGGAGTGACTGAACAGACCAACTACGTAACACAAAAAACAAATGCAAGTAATAACATAAAATCACACTCATTTATTAATATCTTGGATAACCTAAAGATAGATGGCCAGACTACCCTTACATACAACAGTAAAAAATATTCCAGATTGTTTCTTTTAAGTCGTTTATCAAAACATATTTAGAATTTAACAGAATAAATGATTATTATGATTATTCTATACGTAAACTTAGTTACTTATAAATGGATCTCGCGTAAGCTAATGTAGGAATTACAATTAAAGAATTGCATGTTTTATAGACAATAATTTTAAATTCTAAATAAAGCACAAACAATCCTTTTCCCTTTTTTTTAATTTTCAAATAAATTTTTCTCTTTCTCCCCAAATTAAGCAAGATTAGTTTAAATTACACTACTTAAAAATACTATAATCTTACGGATAAAAATATTAAGTAATTCACAGTTGGTCGACAAGCGCCCATCAAACCATGCTGCAAATCGGAGACAACTTAAGCACTTCATAATTAACTGAAGATTAAGTCCTTTGAACTCAGCTCACAATAAGGTGAACAAGGATGATATAATTGCTGATAAGTAGGAAACCAGGCAGTCGATAACTCTAGATATACTGAATTAGATGAACCGACGAAAGTCAGCGCCGGATCCTTTACCACACTGCCCAAATAAGGTGAAGAGGGATGACATCATGGTTGATAAAAACTGGATATGGTATAGTAGATAAATCAAGGGCTACTGTGACACAAAATCATTCTATCGACCCACAACCTGAACTCTGATAGTCAGTCGCCCGTAAACTCTGTAGAACGCTCATCAAAAATCCAGGAATTACCACCTCACACCTCCGGAGTAACCAGTTAAAAACCTCGAGCTAATACTTGGCTCTTAAAGCAACGCAAATCTCTTCAACGAAAAGCCGAGTCCGTCCGCAGAACGCAAGCGCAAGCCACCCGCAAGAGTGAAGCTTGGCCGCAGAGCAAACGCCCCTCCGGTCCCTTTAAACTAACTTTCCCCTCAAAATCACGAATCCGTCTCTTAAATTCCGGCCCAGGCCGCCGCAGCATCGCAAGCGCGAGGCACTCGCAAGGGTAAAGCTCGGCCGGAGAGCCAAAAGCCCTCTCTGCTAATTATCTTCTCTGTATCCAAACTCAAAAAAGCTAAACTCGTGCAAGAACCGAGGAAAACTCGGTATCTCCTCCCACTCACAATTATAGGTCCAAAGTTTACACATAAAATTAAATTCTTGCCAATCCGGGACTTTTCACTATAATTTAACAGGACTAATTCAAACCCCTCGAACGAATCAAATTAAAGTCATTGTCTACAGGTGACGGTTGACCAGCTGTAGAAATGACTCTAACACCTGCGAAAATTTGAGACTAAAAATTCGACCCCCCCTTGCTAACAAGCGAAAAATCTAAGGAGAAACAACAAAAACTGCCCTCTCAAGATCCAATTTACAACCTTTCCTTTCTTCCGAAGTTATAAGCAAGGCAACATTCACAAAGCTAAAGTGTAAGCGAATTGAGGGGAACCAATTACGATATCCATTTTACTGTTTCGTAACAAAAGACAAGAGAAACAACGATATACTGCTCTCAGTTGCAACTGTCATCTTAAAGCTATTCCCACAGATGTTATTTCCGTTAAAAGACGCTCCCCTTTCTTCGTTTGAAAATTGAACCGTTGAGGAAAAATAATTGCCTAAAGATTTTAAATACACTCTTTACAAATATATACATATTCAGTATGCTCTTCAAAATTTCAAATTTAAAAAATCAAATACAAATACAAATAAAATACTTACATAATTGATTACTTAAATGAAAACACTTAAATTTTGCGACACAGAATTCGCGACATAACAGAACGCTCTCCCAAATTTGGCATTTTTAAGAGAGAAGAGAATTGTGCGTCAGATGTCGTCTCGATGAGCAGAGATCCTGAACGGAGCTTTTTTATGGTGTTTGGCTTGCCAGCTGAGGCCACAATACGCTTATAGACGAGAAATGGTGATACATTGTCTAGTTGACCAGTGATGACTAAGAACTTATGCCGTTTGATGCTCTCGCTATCTATAGCAGAAGTGCATATTCTCTTAACAATTCCAGAATATTTTGTTTCCATGCGATTGGGAGAATTTAAAGGAATTATAGAGAAAAAAATTCGACCCCGACCGCCCTACCCAACATGGAGCCCAACGAGGCTAGTTAGAGTTGTTTCAATGTGTTAGGGCTAGCCCGGCCTATACTCAGCCTGATCCACAGTCAGCTTTCCCGAAAGCTTATCGTCCAGCCACTGATATGAAGGACTAGTGACTAGCCGATCGACACTGGGGAAGATAGCTAAGTGCCTCCCGTTTGGGTTGAAGCAGATGCCAAAGCAGCGTGTTGGGGACAGCACCTCGCCCCTGAACTAACAAGATCCGTCTTTTTAACCATTAAGGTCTTCTTCCACGATAAACCGTAGGCAGTTTATCATCATGGTGAAACAGAAACAAAAGAGTAGTAACTGCTCCTCAGGGTAAACCTTCATAACAGGAAACTACAAGAGAGAAAGGTAGGAAGAAGTGAAAGATAAGAGGAGAGGAAGAGGAAAAGAGGAAAGGTCACTGGGATTCCAGGATTGTGACGCTCGATCACCAAGAGTGTAATACCCTGAAAGGCCTTCACCTGCTATGCTTTAGCTGGGCATATTGGAATAGCCTTCTCGACTAGGGTGGCCCTACCAGCCCTACCAGGAGCCCATTCCGCCCAGTGATACCTCCCCGCCACACTGAGGTAGCATAGCAGGACTTGGGGAGGAACAAGTTTAAGATCTGTATTATTATTATATGCAATAGCTGTTCGGAGACATATAGCAAATACTTATATTCGTAATACTCAAATAATTGAAAATAAAGATCTTAGACAGGAAACAAATGTTTTTCAATGCATTAAAAATTATCTCATTAGCCAAGACTTTAAAATCTGCATCATGATAGAAATTAAAAAACGTGTTAGTAAACATGCAATTGTTACATTTTATAAAATTGTTGAAGAACATGAAGGCACACTTATCAGTACTCAGAAACACAATTTATTGCCCTTAAATAACCATCTATATTCTCCCAATGCTTTATTGCTCTAAAAAATCTGTAATTCATTATCCACAAGCTTATATTTAAGTTCAGTAAACCACACTTTTTATTTTAAGTTACAAATCTCTTCCACAGATGTGACACTTCAGGGTTGTCTATTTTCATTCACTCTCTCATGCATGCGCCATTGCCCTGCGTTTTACAAAAAAGTAAACATTTTACTGCATTAAATGTAGTGAAGGAAGAAATCTGACCCCTCAAGTGCTCCGAAAAGTGTGGCATAAAGCCTTAAAATCAGACACATAAATCTTAACACATATTTAAAACTTTCTTTGACATTTTCTTAATATTATTTCTGCTTTCTTTTCAGAAATGCACCTTCTCTAATGAAATAACTCCTCTTGAAATAACACACTCCAAGATTCAGAAGAAAATTTTCTTTGTTAATAAAGTTATTTTTCATAAATGTATTTCCACCAAAAACACAAACGTTGCAGTCACAAATGAAAATAATGTTCTAGTAAACAAATGAAGTTTTTAAGGTCTTTTATTAATTAAAGTAATCAAAAGCACAGTATTTTAAAACTGTTAAGCCTGTTAATTACTCAGAAAATATGAATTTTGGTTTTTAGAAATATCCTTTGCACAAAGATAAGAAATTTTTCCATTTGTACAAAGCAGGGAAAAATCTATTGAATATTTATATAGAATATGATAGAAAGAATTACTATTGTACTAAACGGATTAAATCTTCTATCATTCGAAAATGCCCCATCAGTGGCTGAGTGGCTAAGATTGCTGAAAACTGGTAGTTTTGCTCGGATTCTAATCCAAGAAAATAGTCTCATTGTATTGTAGTTTTCCACATGTGTAACGTGAATATGAGCCAGTCTGTCTTGTTCTCCACAGAGGCATCCCTCTCCTTAAGGAGATAGCTGTCATGAACGTTCTCATATTCAAGTAACCTAACTTAATCTAAACTTTAGAATATAGCACGATATTAAACCATCTGCCGTATTGTATCACTAGAGTATAATCCCAGAAAATGTATCCTCATTAAAATAAAACAGGAATAGCATGAATTATTTTGAGCTAATGTTAAATATTTAGAATTTGTATTTAATTGCAATGTCTGCAACATATGTCATCTATTCTAATATCTATTTTAATGCTGCGCTTATTAAATTATTCTAAATTAAGAAAGCTCGAATTTAATGAAACTGTATGTTTGTTGCAGACGAAGCACTGTGGCCTCGATATGGATTCAACGAAATCGACAAAATGCTCAGAGATCGCCTTCACATTTCTCGCTGCAACACAGAAGATATTATACGATATTTCTACAGGAAGAAGAATACTGAAGCTAAAGAAATTGCTGAAATTTACTTTGGACCTGAATCCGAACCCTGGAACTCTGAACATGATAGTCGACAAAAACGGGCCATATGGGATGATCTCAACTGCAACGAATGGACAGAAGATAGTAAATTCAATCCTATCCAGGACAAAGAAGAATTTGCCACTGACAGAGCCACTTACAATAAGAGGAAAAGTTGTTTAGCATTCCGGAGATTAGGTATTAAAGGTGCAAATGCAGAAATTTATGCTGGTAAGGTGCTTTTAATTAATTTTAAAATTTATCATTTATTAACAAATTTCAAACGCAAATTCTTGTCTATATAGTATTTCTTCAACAATAATTTAAACTGAAGTTACTATAAATGACATTAGAAGTTCTCTGATTTTCTGCATTTAATAATGCATTGCAGGTATGTTTGCTGGTTTGAAAGAACCCAGTGATCCTCCAAAGTACAAACTGTTTACAAAGTTTGTTTCTGGATTAAATTTTCTAGGGCATGAAATGGAAATCGGCTCATTCTATTTTTATCACCACAGTGGACGAACAAAGGCATATGTCAGGGTATGTATTATTTAAGCTTAATTTGTTAGTGAGGGACTAAGTATCCCCACATAAATCATCTGCATTATTTCAAGAAATGAAATATCTAGTCTGTTTTAAATGTATATAAACTCATGAGCGTTCCTTCTTACTTTGAGAGCAACTGAGCTTGAGAATCCTGTCTTGAGAAGTTTCGAGATTTAAAAACGTCTTGAGGCATCACCAGTAGCTGAAAGTTTAATACAATTGAAATACTGATAGTCCGAACCCATAGGAATGACCTAAGTGAAATTTTGGTTTTCATGGTTTTTCCTAAGGATAACGTGGATAGGAGTCAGTTTCTCTTAGAAAGTCTTCCACGAAGGCATCCCTTCCATTTGATAGCCCTCGGGATCTTTGCAGTGTTGAAATAACCTGAGTTAACACAATTCTCTAAATTCTGTTTTCCTTAAATTTTGAAATTCCTAATTTTCCAGAGAAAGTCATGAAAAACTCAGAAATTAAATAAAAAGTCTTCTCATCTGACAAATTATAGTTTCCCATTCTTGAAAGTTTTATTTTTTAACAAAACTGCGCTATCAACACAGGAATATAGGAAAAAATATAGGAATAATTTAATCATTTAAAACGAAATATGAGGAAAATACAAAATGATTTGGAAATGAAATCTCATATCTACACCAAAGGCGTATGCAGCTGCGATGGGGGGATTCAACGTCGGGCATGGGAAACATTAAAAGACATGGTATTTTCTTAACGAATCTCGAGTGGTGTATATCTCTTATTGTGGTATCCGAGTGTGGCAGTACCGTACCTAATACGCACTGCGAGCATAATCAGTAGCTACTGCTACATCTCTGAATTTTTTGTAAATATTGTCATCTCTTTGTAAGCTTGTCTGCGATTTGCGTCTCGGACAACAATAATGGACCTATGATGACGAGCTCTGAGCTCGAATGTTTGAACCATGAAAGGTTTCTGCAAACTCTACTTCGATAACAAAAATTTCTCCGCCCCTACCTCCGGTCATTATTTCAATTCCAACAGGCGTGAATACTCAGCCGCCAGCCCCATCACCGATTAACTTCGTCAAGGAAACAGTGAAGATAGACTAACAAAGGCGTCAACAGAGCTTCAGTTCAAGATAATGCCACCCCATAAATTCGAGCTTAAGCATGATGATGGAAATAAATTCGGAAGAGGGATTTTTTTTAACTCTGTTGTTTAGCTTTATAGAAGCCTGGGCACCCCTGTTTTCTTTACCAAAAACGGAAACTGAGTATTGCAAATCAACGGCAAAAGAAAAACTGTTAACAATAAACGAAATACTTCAAAATTAAATTTTCCATAGCCCAAATCTGTTACAAACCAAACTCCTACTACAACCCCTTACTCAAAACAAAAAGGATACCCCTGCTCCCAAAAAAGAATCCGAATGCAAAATCAGATTGATTTATTTGCTCCCTAAGCATCAGAAAGTAACCTCAAAATTCTGTCATGGACACGATTTTTTAAGCTATCTACTGCTAACAAAGAGGATTATTGTATTTCTAACGCTTTCTTGCTGGACATAAAATCGAATATCAAAATTCAATAACCTGAGAAGAGAGATACCCTTGAAATTAGTCATTAAAGAGCTTCCTCCGAACACTCGAATTAGTGTTGTGCAGACTGCAATAGAAGTTTCGGGATTCTAATATCTCACAATTCAAACAGTACAAGGAGAAAATGTAGACGCTTCTCTTCTACTTGGAAATCATTAATAGCTTGAAAGCTCATGAAATTTACTACACCACCGATCTCGTTGGTACTGAAGTTAAAGTCAAGTATTTACGTGAGAGTTAAGTGAAGGTAGGGAATAACCATTTACATTTTCCGTAACTCTAAGGTTTACAAGTTTCCACAGATTTAAGTCGCTGTGCTGGACCTCACAAAGCCACAGACTGCTGCAGAAACTATGAGGAACTGAAGAAGGGAACCATTTATGAATGGGAGATCAAGCCCTAAAAATCCAAAACCAACAACAGCGAAACCAAAGTCAAAGATGTCAAAAACGGAAAACTAGACACTGCAACCACACTGAACACTTCAAAAAAAAAAGTAGTCAAAGATAATATTCCCAAACCAACTCTAATAATTTAAACATAAGCAATGTACATCTTAGAGATTCTTACTCCAGTGTCTTAGCGGCTTCATAATACGTTGTTACCCCAATTATTCCAAATATATCGGTACTTCAAGAAGAAACTTCGATGATTCTAAATAGCACCGATATCTTGGTGACCATCTTAAAATCAACCTGCAGTTAATTAGTAAGATCTACTCTTAGCATTCAAAAATGCTTTGCTTTAACTATGAATGGCTTCTTCTGGTGCTAACGCAGCTTACTACAATTTTGAGAGCTACATTTGAGAGCTCGGTTTTTGGTTTGAAGCCAAAATGCGGAATACCTGAAAGCGCAAGCAATTACTAACTTGAATGAAAATGTATAATATTTCTCATCAATTATTTCAAATATCTGTCACTGACATAACTATGCTAAATCTGCACAAGCTAGGCTTTTGACAAACAAATATCCTAAATTATAGCTTTGTTACTCATTGAAGGATTTAGAAGTTTTAGATTTTGCAGTTTCTCTAATAAAAAGAGGTATCGTAAATATTAAAATATAAATTGTGCTTTGCAACAATATATGAATGTATTTAGCATTGATATAAAAGGTATTATATAAAACGTTAAATATATTTCTGTATTCAGAATAATTTAGTATAACTAGACTACAGTTTCATTCCATACAATCTAGTATTTGAATATTAATGAATGATTATTTTTCAGATCATGGGTAGGACCCGGCAGGAGTTCACACACGACGGCTGCACACCAACGGATCTCAAATATAGACCATTAAAGCACATACCACTTTACCTTTTAAGTATATCTACTGTGCAAATAAGTCTGGGCATTCACTTAAGTAGTCAACTAGCACTAGACACTGCTTGCCCTAATAAAGAGGTGTACCAGCTTGAACCACTCACAAATGTTAGAATTGGAGGAGAAGCCTTGGGAACTGTCCTAGTGAGTAATATTTTGAAAATAATGAAGGCTGATAATGATTAGCTTTCGAAAAATTATTTTCGCAAAAGAAGACCATGTATGCTGCGAAAGATGTAAATTTTATATTTGTTATTATATTTTTGGTTTTGGCATATTTTGCCTCTCTATTTCTTGCAATTTGGCACTGAGCTTGTTTTTTATGTGATTTATTCCGAATTGAGTATGTGATTAATTTTAAATATATGTATTTAATTTTGTTTTTCATTCCACACATACACGTATATGTATAATTTGGGGTAGAACTTCATATCGACCGATTGTCAACCCAGTTTCAAACATTTTGGGACTATCATTCAGCTACACCAATATGATTTACATACAAAGACTTTTGTGTGAAATTTGGTCAGTCATTACCAACTTGAACCCATCAAGTACATAATCATGGCAAGAACTATATTGAAATAGTATTTCATAATAAAAGAAGGGAACTGACCAGCCATCAAGCGGTAAAGTCACTGAACACCGGTAGTTCGACCTGGGTTTTATTCCAGGCGAACGCCTGGTTGCATGGGCGTTTTCGTAGTCTTGCCCATGCGTAACATGATTTCGAGATAGTTCCCTTCAGAAAGTCCTCCACGAAGGCATCCCTCATCTAAGCAGATAGCCCTTGCGCTCTTTACTATAATCAAATAAATCAAACGTAATAAAAAAGTTTACTTAACATAATGGAAGTGTTTCTGATGCACTTTCATTACCTATCACTATATTTGATTTAATGTAATGCAGTACAGTTAAAATTGTCAAATTATTTACGAAATTTGAATTTTTCATATATGGTTTTTTATCTGAAGTAAGGTACATAATCGAAACGAAGAAAGCCCTAACTTTCAGTCGTTTCACCTGTTCGGTATTATTTTGTTCACTCCAAGTGTCTCTTCCAGAAAGTAATCCGTTATATAATGAAACTTATGAACATGAATCCGAATTGTGTTTCTTTGTAATTGAAGGAAGTATTGAAAGGAATAAAATATGCTTTCCTTTTATTCTCAGTATGAAATTTCGTGATGTTTAATGATTGCTTCATATACTGTCTGCACAATATAATTATTCGAAAAAGTATTACAAAGCAAATATCGAAAGTTGTTTATTCATTTTGTAACCATAACTACCTTTCTTAACATTCCGTCAAGATATTGTTGCAAAGAAGGCATTCATAGATGGCTATTGATTCTTACGGTAAGCAGCTGTTCGGGTTTCAAAGAAAGCTCTTGATGTTGTAAAGAGATTAAAAAATACTCTCATCTCTACTTATTAAGTACTTTAATTTGCTTCATGGAAGACCACAACTGATCAATCTACTAAAGTTGTAATTATCGTGAAATGTTTATCGAATAGATAAACTTAAGTACCACTTCAATTTGCTTCATGAAGCTTCACAGCTGATCAATGTTACTAAGATCAATGATAAGTTGTAAGCATCGTGAAATGTTTACGGTATATATGAAAGACTGAAAACAATCTCTATCTTTGCAAATTTCATGAAAGCAAAATTTTTAAATGCTACTCTCAGTTATTCATGTTTCCGGATTTCTGATCAACAGATATGTCCACGTTTCATGAATTCAAACGGTTGGTAAAGTGAAAAGGTCTATACATTGTTTGCGTATTTTTAAGCAAGTAAAGTAGAACTCATCGATTCCATAAAAGTATAGTACTCGCGGATAGTAATAACTACATTTGTCGAAAGCAGGTAGTTTTCACTTCCTTTGAACTGAAATTAAAACATAAAAAACGCAGATAAAATAAAATACTCTATAATATTGAAATTTATGGATCTTTGAAAAAAATGGTGACTGCCTTTTGCCTTGTGGTAATTTTATTCAATTTAGATAATGCAATAGGTCGAGAGTTTCATCACGAATCAGCAGTGTATTAATGGATGGTTTTACATTTGGATTTATTCAGCAGAATATGAATGGAATGTCTTCATTAGTGAAAACCAGCATAATTCTGAAGTTTCTACTTAGCAGAGGAGTATTTATTTTATATTGTTTGCCATCACTTTCCGCTGCAGTTTGTTACTTAGCCTACGTCGAAATTTATAGTTTGATACATAATTATGGCCAAAAACGGAAGGAAATGGTAACTCGTGGACGACATTGCAAAATTTGGTCACTGCTTCTCAAAAGCTGCCATATTTGTAAAGAATATCAACAAAATTTTGTCTCCCATTCTGTTCCATTTTAATAAGAATTTGGATGATTAACATTTGATATAATATTACGAAAAGGATTTCTGAACTAAGACTTTTAAACACTTCTGCAACTCTTACAGAACTTTCTGCATGCTGAGCCTCAGTTCTCAGTTTGTGCTCCTTTGTTCTTTTGACAGGAAGCGTCGCGGAGGAAATTTCACAAACTATTTTCATGAAAATTGTAGAAATTAATTAAGAAGCAATTTATAACGCCATCTATTCTTCTTGCATAAATTTATTAGTCTTCGTGTTGGGCGCCTGCGAAAAAAAAGTGTCTGTCTCTCTTTCAAGATTGTTTAACTTGGAAAAGTCTTTCATACCTGTCTCATTAGATATTGTAATAACCTACGAAATTATTATTTTAAGTGTAATTGATGAATTATAATCGTATTATAATTGTATTAGATTGAATATTACACTCACATATTTTCATGAGTATTGTCGTCAGGAAATCCGATAGCTTTCCTTGTTTCTCATTAAAATTTATTAAATTATTTTAAAACAGAATAAAATGGTCTTTGACGTCCTAATATGCCTTTATTTCTTTCTCAGCTTGCTCGAGGAGGTGTGAGTTTAGGAGCAAATTTCAATTACAAGCTGCAGTTTACATTCACCCCGTCGCCTAATATGTGTCTCAAAGGAAGTCATGGATACGATCCAATGAGTATCAGTTTTGAAACTTACTACCAGGCCAGTATTTGCATTCATTAATCCCTAATTTCTAAAACTTTTGATGTTATAATGTGGAATTAGTTCAGGTCTCTACTGCTGTATTTACTTAGTTAATAACATAGTTAAAACAAATATGTTAGGTTATAGTCTTATTACGTCACATAAATCTTCTGCATAATACCAAACATTCTCTCCAAGAATTGAGGTAATATAAGTAAATTTGCTACTTGCAGTATGAGTCTGCAAACATACATTATACTTTTTTTTTCTTAAACGTTAAAATAGAGTATTTCCGCAATTAAGCTGTCTGAGGGCAATAAAGTTTGGAAAGTCGAATAGAACATTTTTCTTCCAATACGAATTAGAAAATGAAACTGAGAGAAACATGGAAAAAATCTTAATTTATCTAAAGAAGAGAAACCAAACGAAAAGCAACAACAAATTAAGTTTTTGAAAAGCTAACAGCAAGTAGAAGTTAAAGTTTAGATCACTAATTAAAACGAAAAGTTTCTTGAAAAGCCTAAAAGTCACTTTATAAACTGAAGACGTTTTTTTCATTAATTTTGATTGGTATAATTAATTAGAAGTTGTCTTTTTTTCTGATTCGCAATGTGCACAATGCAGAATTTATTAGTTTCTCTCCTCCTGCTTACTGTTAGTCTTTAAAACACACGAATCTTTGCTTTTCTCGGTTATTTTTTTCGTTGTTAGATGAGTTAAGAGTTCTGTTTTCTATATAATGGCTAGAAAGCGTTTTAACTTTACATACTTCCGTAATACGTTTCTTTATGTTTCATTTTCTAATTCACAGCAGAAGATCTATTTGGCCTTCTATACTTCATTACCTCAACCAGGCAGCTTAGCTGCGGAAATACACGTTGATATTTGAAGGAAAAACACATAATGCGGTTATACATTTAAATAATTTATGATGAGAAAACTTTCCATATACCATCGCCAAGGAACATGCTTTTATTTTGAATTTATACATTTAAATATATACGTATACATTTGGAATCATGCTGCGTGAAACAAGTTTACTTACCAAGCTTTAATTCTGACAGCTGTTGATTGTCGATTATTTAATAAAAAATTATTATATACAATAATTTACATTTACTCAATTTAAAAAATTTATATTCATTCATACTTCACCTTCAAAAACTTATATTTATTCAAGCATCTTCTGGAACATCGTCATAGTGCTCCAGATCCCGAAATCCGGCGTGAATTTCTTGCAACTCCATTTCCGGGAGATCCATTGTCCCTAATTTCTCATTTCGAGCAATGTAATTCTTCTTAAATAAGCACTTCTTATTAATGTAGCCTGCGAGTACTGCATTAAAAACATAGCCATCAGTGGTTTTATCCCAGGAATTCTTCTTCTTGCAACCGAGACTTCACAGTTTTCATTCTAGTTTCTCTCCATTCTCTATTTAATGTAGGTATTAATTTCCATGAGCAAATAGATATCGAATGGCTTGTTTATAGTTACATGAAGACTCTGAAGATAGGCAGCCACTTCTTCAGGAATTCGTATTTGATCTAGTCTCCTTTCTGCAAGGATGTGTTTCATATCTTTAGCACAGTGAGTGCTTACTGAATCCTAGACTAACAGATGCACCTCATAGAACAGGCCAACTTCCTCTTGGCTGCTTGCGGGTTGCAGGCTTTTTTGGTTGCAAGAACGTAACGGCATGTAACACGTTGAATATTATCTTTTTAGCTGTTAGAAATATCAGCGGCAGTACTTTCGTTTTAGAATTAGAGGTAGGCCAAATTTAGCTGAAGAAAATAAACAGGGATTATACAGGCATTTCCTTTAGAGATTGTTATGTTAATAATATTAGAAAGTTTCTTGGAAGTGAACATGTCTCCTCCTCCATAAACGATAAAATATTTGCAATAATCGAAAGACATCTCATTTTTTTTGTCTCCGAGGTCCATCTTACCATAAGGGATTAAATATAAATACTATACCTTCTTGTTGGTTAAGTCTTTTAATAACTTATTGCTTCATGTTTTTATCACTAGACGATTATCCCGATTTAATTTAACTAGCTTATTAAGGAAGTTTTTAGTAGCAATGCACAATGTAGAAATTTAAAACAAAAATGCATGAAACAAAGTAGCCAATAGTAATGATGTTGTTGTTGTCGTATCCATTACCGCATGGAAGAATGATTGCCAGAGCCTACTCCGAAGAGAGGTTGGACTTCTATTTTCCAACCCCAATTTTGAGGGAGAGCATCCTGGGGGGAGGAATCCAGGGGTCTCCCACCAATCCACACGAGAGGACTTTCGGCTCGCCGCATATTTAAAGTGCCGCCATGCCGCGTTGACACTATACATTTACAAACATCCATGCCTTCTCCGGGATTCGAACCCGAGCCCTTCGGCACGGCAGTCAGCGACACTAACCACTATACCGGTTGGGCAGCAATAGTAATGATGAAACGTATAATTACGACACACTTTTAAACGTATAGTTTTTCCCGTTAGCTCTTCTCATAGAATCAGAGACATATTTACAGAATCGCAATTGCAAAGGACCCTCGAATCATTCGTTATTTTTTAAGAATATGTAAATATGCTGTTGTATCTTAAAGGGGAGATTTCCCCAGAATTTTAGAGAAGATTGAAATCCAGCTTCATAAATCCAGAAATGAATTTTGCTCAGAACTGATATACTCTGCGTAGTTTTCCTTTCTGTGTTTTCAAGTGAGAAAATTAAAGAAAAAAGTAAAATTTTATAAAGTAAATAATGGTATTTACGCAGGGGCAAATACATTGGCCTGGAGATCGATATCGAGTTTCGTATATTTTCACTTTATCGTACAATTCCTGCTTTCCATACATTATCATAAATAAAAATAAATGTTGCATTTAATTTGCGGGCGTAGTATTTAGGACAAATTAGAGTTGCTTCCCAAGAAGTATGTTATTTTTTTCCAAAAGCAATTTTTTTTTATTTTTCCAAATTGATATTGTTGCGCGTGTATGGGTTCGTAATACATTGAATGCACAAGTCCGATAAAAAATAAATAAAATTTATTCTTATCAAAGGAAATATAACAGAACGCTGGAATTTTCCTCAGAAATATTCGTACAAGTGTTCACAATATCACGCAGTAGTAATCAGTAGTTACACTTCAAACTACAACAATAACTATAGCGCAATGCACAGCGCATTTAAAGAGAAAGCTAATCTGATTTCACGCTGAACTCGCAACAAAAGCAACAGCAGCTAACTAAACAAGTGAGGAAAAATTACGGAGTACTTGTGGTAACACCCCGCACCTCCAGAAGAGTAAAAGTATGTACAGAGTTGGGGAAAACAGAAAAGAAAGAAATGGATGAAGTACTAGGAAAGCCTACTGAAAAAGCTGAGAAGTAGCAGAAAGAGAAGAGAGAGCATTGTGAAAACAGGAGAAGCGTCGAGAAAATTCAGATTTACTCCTTTAATCAATTTTAATCAGATCTTGTTGGCTTTACATAGCTTTCAATCTGTCGCGAGAAATTTCTAGTAATTTCTGCGTCTCGAGATTTCTGGAAAGCAATAATAAATGTAATTAAGGTTACAGCTAATACAGTAGTCAATTACATTTATTCTATTTAAATATAAATTACCGAGATAAACTTTTTATTAAATGTTAAATGCACGTGCTCCTGTACGCTTACTTTTCAGTCATAGCTTTCTCTTAATATTTGTCTCGTGCTGTATTGCACGGGGAAATACAACAATTTTTATTATAATTCTGCAATAATTAGCCATCTAAATACAAGACTCGTAAAAATATTAATATATGAAAATAGATTAACTGCAAATTCAGAAGTATATTTTCAAATTAAATAGATTAGTTCAAATAAATTCGTAAACTATATTTCTTTGAAGAATGTGGATATACCTTACATATAAACAAAATTTAGCAATCTAATCTGCAATCAAGAAATAAACAGCTTTTTTCTTTTCTTGGACGTTTCTGCCATTGCACTCTAAAATGTGATGAGATAGTGACTTACACAGGACTAAAAACCTCTTTCCTTGGTAACTGATGAGAAAACAGCTATCAGCTTCGACGGGCGTAAAAGAATTAGCTGCATTATTTTCTTTTCCAGTCAGGAAATTGTTTTTAAGATTTAAAAATATCCAGTTTTTAGCACTTGTCAGTTAGATTACTGGAGACTGTTCTAATTCTTTAAGTCCCTTCTATGATAATTTTTTTATTTAAATAAATTCGTCATTTGTTATCTCATATGCATTATTAATTTTTTTTAATCATTTGCAATTTGTTAGTTCATTCTCTAACTGTTAGAGCTTGCAAATGTTCATCGAATTTCAAATAAATAAATATTATTGCGAGAGTATATATTTTTTACGAAATTTAAACAATTTATAAGGCATTTTTTCATAAGCATAAAATTTATCTATGGTATCTCAAGTAAAAACGTTACGACAAAAGCATTATTTCTGCTAATATTTGTGGCTTATTTATTTGAATAATGGTAAAGCATGCCAAGGCCGTTTTCGTAAGGCGAATAATGCTTTAGTAGTGGACTTTTGAAAGAAAATTGATTTATGTTATGTGAGAGAAAACCACGAAATCCCTCTTACAGTTTGCTCATTTGCCGAGATTTGAATATTGGTTGAACTACCAGTGTTCTGACGTCTCATTGCTCAGCCGCTAGAAGGCTACTCAAATATTCGAGAGGTTTAAAAGGTTTGATTAGTTGTTGATTGAGTCAAAACATGGGAGGTGTATCAAACTAAACGGAAGTATGCCTTCGTGAAGGACTCGTTAAAGGAAAGTATCTCTTATTCACCTTTCACATGGAGGAAAAAACCCATGGAGCCAGGCCGATCGCTGAGATTGTAACCTTGGAGAAAGTAGCAGCGTTCAGCGTTCTTATCTATTCAGCCATTAGTGAAGTGGCAACATTGGTGTTTATAAGAAACATATTCAGGACCACGAAAAGAATCTGAAATATATAAATTGCACAGTTTAGTTAAGGCCTAGCTCAAAAAGGATTTAGAAAATGAATATTTTTAAAAATTAGACAAATTTCTAGCATCTGCTATGTTAAGCATCTATTATTAGGCTACTTAAACAAAACACTTTTAATGATTCAAAGACGTTTTAGAAATAATAAGTCAATATTATGCAAGTGTAATTGGTAGTCATATTTTTCTTCAATCTTGAATCGGTCTTTTCTATTAAATCTTTAGCTGAGACTTTTCCCCAAATTCTAAAATAGTTTCCCCAATTAACTTTAAAATGTCTCAATATTACCAAAATTTTAACGCCTAGATATTTCTCATCAATTTTTTAAACATTCCGATGGAAACCTCTTCGAGATATTTATTGTTTTTCATTACCCGGGTTTAATGGCATAGCAATATAGAAAGTAATATTATTAGAGGGAAATATTTATTAGAAGCTTGTGCGCAAGCAGTTCAATGAAACAGACGATATGAGCACCTGGAAGATTCATATCCAGATGATCCTGTACGAGGTACAAAATGTACAACGTAATAAGCATATTTTATTAAGTAAAATAATGCTGCAGATGTTAATCAAAAATTATCTACCTGTTAGGTATGCTATAAAATATATGCATTAAAAATTGTACCATTTTGGTGGATTATTAAAACAAATTTAAACTGAAGGTAACCGTTAAAGGTGTTAATTGTCGGTTACCTACAGACTAACGTCTTACAGTCGAGATATAAGTATGGGTTTGGGATATGTAATGAACTTTTCTTCTTCACCTTGATGCCCATTAAGGCTATTGATCAGATTGCACGGAGGTTACATTATGTATTATGGATACAAAACAGTGAAGTAAAATAAGATAAATTTAAAAATTAAAATTAAATTAAGCAGAATGAAAACTGTTGGTCAAAGTTGTTGGTCGATCGTTATTTAAAAGTCATTCGGGATCAATCCATGAGTGATAGTTGGAATCGTCAGTAAATTTAGGTACACACTTCAATTGAAATTAAACCGAAGCATACTGGCACTTGTCACGGCTGTTCGTTACAGCTGACTTACAAAGTGACAGTCACTGGAGAGGATGTATAGGCATCATTAGACAAAAGGCGAATTTTTAAACTGTTTAAATCTGTTCAGTGTCACAAGAGTTAAATGCCAGAAATTTATAAATCGCGAAGAGAAGTGCCTAGATATACCTACTGTTGCAAACGGAATAAATCTCACTTTAGACATCTACATTATTAATATACCAAAGGAAAGTGTTTCGAGTACTCTGATATTAAACTTTGATCAAATCAAATCCACGTTGAGTGGAGGCTGTTGTCAATCAATGCTACCAGTATTATGAAAGTGGGTAAATAATCAAAATAATTGTCAGATTTTTCTCAAACTATTTTTAAGTGAGAACCACTTTTCAAAATTAGAATAGTTTGTGGATTGTTCTTGTCCTTTTCGAAAGCAAATATTTCAGATTATGTTACCGTCAGTAACTTACATTTTTATAATACAATTAATTAAAATTCATTTAATTTTATAATTAAGTAATTAAATTAAGAGAATATATTTAAAATTGTGTTTAATAATTCAAAGGTATTTGAGCTTGGATAAACTTTATCTGATTAAATTAAATAAATGTTGGTATTGACATTAAGGAGATGAAAGCGATTCTACAGATCGGTAGAAATCTAGGATGACTACAAAGGCAGGCTTAGAGGGCCACTCGTGTTCCACGGACCACAGACTGAGAAACGCTGGTATAAATTTAAAAAGTCGTAACAACATTTTGCAATTTTCTTAACAGCATTAGTACAGACTTGTTTTATACCATCAATGTCATAAATAAAACGAGTTTGTAAAAATCCATAAAAAAGTCAATTGCAAAATTGGCAGTAATTTGTTTCTATTACCTGTTATCTGCATCCAAAATCTAATGGTTGTGATGATACTTTGAAGTAACATATAGTTTCAGGCCGCTGTATATGTATACACTACTACTACAGAGTGTATACATATACAGCATATCTTTAGAATTTCAGATACTACTACTACTACTACAGAGAGTGTTTACACATTATAGAATGATTTCAGGGCCGTTTAATTAATGTTTAAAATGTAAAGAATATTTTCTTAAATGTTCGATTTGAGAACCTTTCTCTTTCACTGTAAGTCTGCATCGTGATTTGCATGATAGAAGGGCATTTTGTAAAATTTCCAAGTATATTGATTTCCATTTCTGTTCCACTACTTTCCAGAATCCATTAAGCGTCATGGGTTTGCGCTTAGAAAGAGCTCTATTCAGTAGACCAAAGGCACAATAGTAAAAGGTCAGCGTACTTCGCAGCGATACGTTGGAAAGGTATACATATAATACCTGTATCAGTCTTCATTTCTTTCAAGGAATGCAGTGACACTTTTTGGAGTATAATATATTACTTTACTCTGAGTTGCTGGGATAAAGAAATGAAATTTCTTTTGTAAACATCAGACGCAAATATGTTTGCTTTAGGGTATACATTGAATTGATTTTAGCATTTTTTTCCACTCTTCCTTTTAATTCCCCATTCCAAGAGAAACCTGCAACGATCATATACCCCTTACTGAAACATTCTTTGCATTTTCGGAACTAGATTTTGTAAATTTTTTCTCTTCTTTTTCCATAATAAATAGACTTTTTAGTCCAAAAGCGCGTTAGCCAGAAAAGGCTATTAGTCTCGAAACGAAATTCGGCGGCGTATCACTATAAATGTCTGAATCATTTTTCAGATTGTTGCCACAAAATGTTACCGTCCTGTATTACTTCTAAAATTAAAATGAAAAATCTGCATGAATGTATGTATGTTTCTCGCACTGTGAAAAAACGACGATACCTATGATATATCAAATTTTGAATTACGTAGTTCTCCACCTAAACATGTGCACTGGAAGCCCGAATTTTATATTTGATAGTTTTGTAAAATTGAAATGAATTTTTAACAAACCCAACAATTTGAGAGCGAGCAGTTGCAACACAGTACGGATTAAAACACTGTTATCTCTAACGCGTGACACTGTATATCTGAAATTCTAAAGATATGCAGTTTTTGAATATTTTGGGATTTCGTTATTCAGCTGCATTTTGTATGGCGTAAGTGGGAAGAACATGATATTAATTGATAAATTTAATACACAAAATGTTAAAAATAAAAAGACAAAAAAAAAGTTTTGCAAGTCATTATACTAAGAAAGCTGTGCATTGATACGATAAACTCAGAAAAGACTCAAAAAAAGTAGAACTGTGCGCCAACACTTAATACTTCATCGCGAATTCTAAACATGCTCCTTTTAAAATTTTCTTAATTTTACTGCTGAATTGTACAGAGAATTTGCGAAAATATTTATGCTTAATAATTAAAGCTAAAACGACAAAAAGAAATGGATTAGCAGGAGTGAGTGCAAGAGCAGACTTGTAGAATGCGAGCTCAACGAGAGCGTAGAAAAACCTTAACAAACCGTTTTGTGCAACCGTTGAAATCTAAGCCCTTTCAGGTTAAAAAAAAAAATTTTTTTATTCATTTAGCTAAACTCATATATTCGTCAACGATCACAATCTGTTTCAACTTACCTCACGCGCTAAACAGTTGTCATATAGGGTTCTGCAAATTATTCTGCGTTGAGCCTCGTGTTTCAGCCAAAGCTGGTGAACATTATGGTTTTTAGTTTTTTTATTTTATTTACTTCAGAAACATTAAATACAGTCCGCATATTTTTCAGGTATCCGTTTGGGTCTTCTTTCTTTGTAGAAGTAAAAGTCCGGATTTTTCCTTTCCAGTTTATAATTAGTCCAAAGGGATTTAGTCCCGAAGGACTATTACTTTCGTTTGGGCGTTTTGCGTTGTTTTACAGAAAACGGCGTGCACGGGAAAATAAAAAGGAATTTTAATTACAATTCTAAATAAATAGCCAAATAAATGTGAAATTCGTAACAATATTCTCTAAAACTTTAACGAATTTTTCATTAACAAACTCAAAGATTTCAAAGCCAGCAATGCCAATGTTGTACAGAAAAACACTTATCTCTAGCGCGTGAGAGTGTGTACCGAAATTTCTAAAGATATACTCAATTTAAAATTAGTTTGCGATATTGCTCTTGAAATCAATTTTATGGTTTAAGTGCGAAGAACATGATATTTAATAAATAAAGGTAACACATAAAATGTCAAATAAACGCCCCTTTGGACGTAATTTAAAATCTGAAACCTTTCAGTTTTTTTTTTGTTTGTTTGTTTGTTTGTTTGTTTTGTTTATTTTGCATTTAGAAATTTTAATACTACACATTTCACAGCGTTTTTGAATTATGGAGTAGGAATATTTCTCTTAGGAAAGTTCAAAAGCATATCCATCTATTCACAGCTTGTTTTCATGCTACATTTTGAAAGAATAATAAATTTAAAAGTAGCAGACGAAATTTCTCATTTCAAATAATAAACTGTTGCTAGAAATTTTTATTCAAAAACAATTGCTTTTTTTAAAATTCTTTACTGAAATCGTTCTAAATATGGGTAAACACTCTTTGTATTTATACGTAAATTTCGATTCTTTTAATTTTATTCAACGATATATATATATATATATGTTTGTATTCATGCCATTATGCATTCAACAAAGACATGCAGAAACAACTCCGGAGTTTTTAAAATTGAAATTCTTTTTGCATCAAGTTTTAAATTTATTCAACACTAGCCGCTGCGCGTCCAGCCTTCGTCTGGCTTTTAAGTGTACCAGAAAAATGCTTAAAGAGAACACCAAACATTAAATTTGAAAACTGCACAGAATTTTACTCTGCAGAACAATTTTATCGAAAAAGAAACAAACAGCAACGGAAAAAAAAATTCAGTTAAAAATGCATTACATATAAAAAGCATACAACGAAATAAGCAATATCCCTTAATAAAAAATATTAATTATCCTAATAAATAAATTAGCCAACTTCCCTTTGCAAAATCTTAAGAACTCAAATGGTATAAACATATTAAGAACTTAAACAGATTAAAAAATATCATGAAAACTTTTTTATAATTAAAATTATATATAATTAAAACATAATATTACAATGAAATAAGCAATATCCCTTGATACAAATGTTAATTATCCTAATAAAGTAATTAAACAATTTACCGTTGCAAAAAGAAACAACTTTTTAATTTCTTAAACTTTTCAGTCTCTTAAAAACAGTAACATAAGAAATACGATGAAAAATTGTTGCCAAACCGAAATTTTTAAAAGAATGAAACTATTCAAAATGATGCAATTTCATCAAAAATCTATCAACAACAATAAGAAAGGAAAATTGTTGCCAAAACTACATTTTAAAATATCTGAGATGTGAGAAGTGTATTCGGAAGCTTCATTTAAAAAATTTTAAAAAAATACAAAATATTATTATTTTTCCAAAATTCTTTTTTTAAAAGGAGTCGAAAGGATTAAAGTTCAACGTGTCCAAAAATCAAAGGAAAATAAACGGCACATTTTTTAAAATAAGTTTTTTTAAAAAAAATTCCGCCGAAAAGGTGTCAAGTTCACCTTCCTAAATAAATTCGTATTTAATCGATTTATTGAAATACGAAATTTATTTTAAGTTCGTAAAATAGCTAAGTGTCTACGCTTCACGACGATGTAAAAATGAAATGTATAGAGTGAAATCTCGCTTCCCTGTAGCCCATTATGTCTCAAAATGACGTCCCATTATGTCACAAAACATAAAATAATCTTGCGAAAAATTCAGCGGTTGCGCCTGTATGTAAGCTTTCCGGCATAGCACTAGGGTTGCCATAAAATAGTGTATGGTAGGGTTGCCAGATTGGTGACTTGATCGCCCATTTGGCGACTAAATAGGCGATATCCCATGGTCCAATCAGGAAGCTTCTAGAATAACTTCCTGTCGAGATATTTCTCGAAACGTGTGGAACTTAAAGAAAAGCTATATAAACCCTTGCGTTTCTGAGAGCAAGAGTTGTGAAGAGTGTGATTAAGTGTGATTCGTTGTGAGATTTGTGAGAATAGCTGCTTACTGTAAGTGCTAAGCTACGCGAGAGTTTTGTGAACGGAAAACGATCGAGATAGTGCTTTGCCGTGAAGCTACCTTTACAGTATAGTTTGACAGTTTATTGGTGATTGTTCCACGGTGTTTATTATAAGTTTAGTGTTGCCGTGAAGCTGCCTTTACAGTTACAGCCTGGAGCTGTGTTGCTGATTGTTTCAGCGTATTTATTGTAGATTTTCGACGCTTTTAAAGGTAATTTTGGAACTGTGATGTAAATAGTGATTCTTGTAAATAAATTGTGCTTTTTATTGTTCTGCATCGTGTTTTCATCGGATACTCTCAAATCCACGAACCCGTATAACGCAACAATAAAAAAATTCTAATTCGAATTTCGAAAAAATCGCTTCGAGGTGCACTGGCTCTTGTGTAGATACACCTATGTACCAAATTTCGTGGCCCTGGGTCTATTAGCTTACTCGCAACACAAACGAAAGACACACACACACAGACTCTTTGTTTTATTATATGTAGAGATTACGGATTTATATTTATGAGTTGATAATAAATGCTATTGTTATTTAAAAAAAGAAATTTTTGGTTGGTTATACTTATTTTTAATTTTTATACTTCATAATTTAAAAAAAATTGAAGATAAACATGTATTTGATATGTTGGACTGTAATATGAAATTTGAAGATTTTTTTAAAAATTTCTTTCAGCTTTGGAATGCAATTAAAAATGACTGGGGTAAAACTAGAACTTGGAAACCAAGCTTCCTGTCTTGGGAAATCAAACGCGGGGAACTGAAACCTTGGTTTGACGACACGTGCATCGCAACAGAAACATACGAATCATCTCCTTTTGATACAGAAAGGGAACTTGAATAAAGTACCGCTAGCTGGCTTAATGGACCAACGTACATTCTGTAGTTGTCATTTAATCATCTTCAGTGAACAGTTTCTCATTTGTAAGTGTGCGAAAAGTACCTGTTCCTAAAAAATGCTCATAATCGTTAATAAATCATATTTAATTTCTATTCATCATGAAGTCTATTCCTTTCTTGTTTCTTCTTTCTCAACTAATTCCGCCAAGATGATCCACGAATTTTTAGAATTTTTCTTATATTACTAAATTTTCTTTAATAGAACTAATTTAGAATTCAGACCCAGATGAAAATGAAAAAAAAAATTGGAAACAAAATTTTCAAATTGGCTTATTTATAAATCTGTTTCGATTGATTTGGTTTATTGAGATTACGGCAAAGCACACAAGGGTTATCTGCCTAAGGAGAGGGATGCTTTTGTGGAGGATCTTCTATGACAAACTGGCTCGTATACCCGTTACTTATAAAGAAAACCACCATAACGCCCTTGCAGCCAACCCTTTCGCTTCGAATCGAACACAGGCCCCGAACTACCAGTGTCCAGCGACTTTCGCTCGGCCGCTGGTAGACCCAAATCTGTTTCGATACTTCCAGTAGATGTAGCATAAAAAAACAATGAGATTCAGGTTACAACTGTGATGCACTTATAGCTAGTAAAAGAATCGTGTTAACTACTATTTCATTTTGCTGACGATTCAGCAACTTTTTAAGCTCTTAAAAGAGACCCCGTACTCCAATGAAAGCATACATTGTCCCTCCCCATTTCGTCTCAAACACTCTAAGAATAAAATTAAAATTTTCTTCCAGTGTATGAAGCATAAAATATTTCAGTACTTTCCAAATTATATACGTTCATTGTATATCAGGGTAAGAAACTGATACATTTCAAAATAGCGCAATCAGCTCCCGATTAACCGAGTTAATAGAGAATGATGTCCATGCTTGGGCGGTGAAAAAAACACAGGTAAGAGGAATAAACCCATGTTATAAATAGTAAATGCTATTAAAATACTGTTGGTTAGAGGCGAGCGAACTTTTTTCTTATGCGCATGCGTATTAATTGTTGTGGCGCAGTTGTCTCTTATCCCGACGCATTCGTCTTGAGAGCGTGCGAACGTGATGATTTCATGTTCTGTGTGATGTTCAATATAATTTGCTGTGTGCTCTTTTTATTCTTTTTTCGTGTAATAAAGTGTCTTGTCCTAAATCGATGGATTTTTTACTCTCAATATGGACCTCTGAACAACAAATGGTAGCAGAGATCCGTGGTTATATTAAGAAAAACTCGATGTAAAATACCAAATTGAAATCGAAACTATCTCAGTGAAAGCCAGAAATGGAGAAGTGGAACGTTCCCGAATTAACTGGAGAGAACTATTTTATTTGGGCATTGAAAATTAAAGCTGTCTTATCATTGAAAAGACTTGACTCAGTAATTACCTCTAAACAACAAATACTATAATCAATTTATCCGATATTTTCAGCAGTTTAGTCTGGAAAATAAGTTCAATTGCGTAAATAAATTAAGCAATATTCAAAACAGATGAAATACTTTGTAAATAAAAGAAGCCTGAACGCTGAAATGAAAAAGCTAAATTATAAGACATTAAAGAATAGTATTTATAAGAGTACGGGAATACTACTGACCTCAGACTCGCTAAAAATTCTCAGTCAGAACATTTTAACTATTCACAGAGTTCACTTTGCAGACATAATCTGATATTACTGTTGCTGTTGTTATCACACGTATTTTTCTTTTCCTATTTATAATTTCCGCAGGGAGTGAGAAGAATGTCCAAAATTTCCTGATGAAAAAATGTCCAAAATTTCCTGATAAGGAAGATTGCGAATGGATCAAGTAAAAGTAATTAGGGCGATAGAGAACAGTTCGAAGGAAGCGTTTCAGAAGAATAAGATATTGAGTTTACGAATTCCAAACGTGATTCTAAATCACAATTTAAGAGACGAGTCAACTCATATTAAAAGGAAAAGGATTAGAAAGAAATCTTCGTTTGCTAAAGTAATTTCTAAATCTGAACTAGTTTTTTATCCGTATGACAAAATGTTTGATGACTATTTGGATGAGTATTATAGATTAGATTTTAAAGATATAATTTGTGATATGCCGGTCAGATGAATCTAATCGTTCTCGTAGAGAAACGTGTGGACCTACCGTTTCAAATAATACAGTTTTACTTTCTGAATATAAGGAACTGGCTAAAGTTATCCCTTTTACAAAGAAATTTCTATCTAAAAAGATATAAATGTTATGTAAGTATGTTATAATTTCTCTTCTGTCTAGGTGTAAGTAAAGATACGCTGCTTCATGATTGAAATGCAACCTATGGACGCATCAGAAAAATCTGCGGATAATCTTGTATCTCAAGAAAATAGTTCCTTTAAAATTAGACTGTTGTGTTGAAGTGGAAGTGTGCTTACTGAAACTGGAGACTTAAAAGTCATTTGTTTCAGATCACAATACACAAAATTCAGCAAAACAGTCCGTATCAAAAGCGTCTGGTTACGGTGAATTGAAACTTGATGAAAATAATATTAAAAGTGATTTTGATCCTAAAAAAACATGACAAGAAGGTGAAAAAACTTTTCGGTGATGATTTTTATGTCATTCAAGAAGAAGAATTTCCAAAATTTCCTTATGATGAAGAATTCGATAAGGAAGATTGCGGCTGGATCAAGTAAAAGTAAGATTGCGGTAAAGAACCGTTTGCAAGGAAGCGTTTCTGAAGAATAAGATGTTGAGTTTACGAATTCCAAAAGTGATTCTAAATCACAGTTTGAGAGACTGAGTCAACTCATATAGGAAGTGTTCATGCGATGCGTGCAAAACAATTTAAACTTAACAATAGTGGACTGTATACTAAATACTTTAATTTACAATTGCGAGCCATTACACATGCGAGCCATCTTTCTAACGATGACTTACTCAACACGAAGTTTCGCATTTTACAGGCTCCCGCGTTTTATCGCAATCCCAGGATAACAAAATTTTCGATTTTCGAGTCCTTGGATCTTCGAACACTTGTAAAAATTGCTATATCTTCTACCGGGTTGAGATAATCGTGATGTTATGGCATAATAAAAAAAACATGGGAGAATACAATACAGAACCAAAAAACAGCCCATAGCTGCTCCGCCCGAAGGCGAAGATAAGTGCGCAAAAGAAAAGCCAGTACTGAAAAAAAAGACGTGTCAAAAGAAAAGTAACTAAAAATTTGAAGGAGAAATAGTAAACTATGGAGGTATGTGACATATGAGACATTAAGTATATAAGATTAAGTAGTGTGTCTCAAGACCGCTAATGGTCTTTTTCTATTAGTATTTGCTTCATAATCATAACTTAACATGGGTATTGTATCATTCCTAACATTTGGGATATTTTTAAAGAACTTTTCGGCCAATTTGGCAATTAAGACGTGAATTTCTGGAATTTTAAGCTCGCGGTGAATGTCCGAATTACGAATAAACCATCGGCAATTCACTGCTTGCCTGAGAATAATATTTTGGACAACTTGGATCCTTTGGATGTTAGTATAAGAGGCGTAACCCCAGACAGGACAGGCGTAGGTGAGTATGGGCCGCAAAAGGGTTGTATAAATGAGTATCTTGTTATCGGTAGAAAGTACACTATTCCGAGCAATTAATGGGGATAGTGTACGTTTACGATCTCGGAATTTAGCTAATAACTGTGTAATGTGTGGGGACCAAGTGAGAGTTTTATCTAAAACAACGCCAAGGTAACGGGCCTGCTTAGTCCACGGGATAGGTATGCCATTCATAAGTATGTGTAGATCTTCATCGTAGATTCTCTTTCTGGTGAATAGCACCGCTTCGGATTTCTCTACGTTAATGGCTATCTTCCATTTGAGTAGCCAGGACTCAAGTGTATGGATGTGGTCTTGTAGTGATTGTATGACTGAGCCATGAGATGCGCTTTTGGAGAGAATTGCCGTGTCATCGGCATATAGAGCCAGGGTGGTGTGTGGTGATTGTGGGATATCGTTCGTATATATGTTATAGAGTATGGGCCCAAGGAGAGACCCCTGTGGGACTCCTGCCTTGATGACCCTTGGTTTAGAGAGTGATTTGTTTATACGAACGACGAAGTGTCTTTCCTTTAAATAGGAATGTATGGTTGTGGTGAGGTACTCTGGGAAACCCAGAGTGATGAACTTGTATATGAGGCCCTCAAGCCAGACTCGGTCAAAGGCTTTGGCTACATCCAGAAATATGGCACCGGTAACCTGTTTGTCTTGCAGACCTTGTGAGATGAACTCAGTCACCCGGTAGAGCTGGTGAACCGTTGAGTGTTTCCTCCGGAAACCATACTGTACAGGGATTAGTAGCTTGTGCTCTTCAGCATGATGTAAGATTCTTTTTAGCAAAATAAATTCTGCTACTTTACTGACACTTGAAAGAAGACTGATTGGCCTGTACGAGGATGGCTCCGAAGGAGTTTTCCCAGGCTTGAGAATCGGCGAGATAACAGCGTTCTTCCAGGTCGTAGGAAAGTGTCCAAGACGAAGAATAGCGTTGATGATATTGACTAGCTTGAGTAACATGAGGATTCCCATGTTCTTGAGCATTTTGTTGGTAACGTTGTCCAATCCGGAGCTCTTTTTCACTTGTAGCTTTTCGATGTAGCCGTATACCTCGGACGGCCTGACAAGAGGAATGTTGTTTGTGTGTGGGTTTGTTGTGAACTGTGTTAGTGTACTTGCAACTAAGTGATCTGTTGGAGTGTGGGAGATGTTGTTTGTGCAGAACTGAGAAGCATAGTGATCGGCTAGCGACTCAGCTTTCTCAGTGTCGGTGTAGGCAATTCCTTGTTGGCCTTTTAAGGGCGGAATAATAGTGTGGCATCTCTTTAATTTGGATGTAGCCTTCCAGACTGCCGAATTATCAGCAGAGAGGGAGGTAAGATAGGTGGCCCAGTCGTGTTGTGTACGTTGGCGTGTAAGAGCCCTGACTTGATGATTTAGCTGGTTGAGGAGCGTTTTATCTGGAGGGTAGCGATATCGCTGCCACTGTTTCCTGAGATTATTTCTTTGCTGAATAAGCTTCCTGGTGGCAGTATCTGTGGCTTTCTTGCGTTGACGGAGAGTGGTGCTATTTGCACGTAAAGCATCGTCTAGATCACTTGCAAAGTCTTCAGCCAACGCATCTAACTCTTCACCCGTGTGTACCGTTGGAATATGTAGTGAGGTGTTGTTTAAGGCTTTGGCATATCCTGCCCAGTTTGTGATAAAGGCCTTGGTGTGTGGTGTGCTACATACAGAAGTCTCCATATCAATCCAGACCGGATTATGGTCTGAAGAGAGCTCGTCAAGAGTTTCAATCTTTCTTGCGTTGACGGAGAGTGGTGCTATTTGCACGTAAAGCATCGTCTAGATCACTTGCAAAGTCTTCAGCCAACGCATCTAACTCTTCACCCGTGTGTACCGTTGGAATATGTAGTGAGGTGTTGTTTAAGGCTTTGGCATATCCTGCCCAGTTTGTGATAAAGGCCTTGGTGTGTGGTGTGCTACATACAGAAGTCTCCATATCAATCCAGATCGGATTATGGTCTGAAGAGAGCTCGTCAAGAGTTTCAATGTGGTTGT
>KK120086.1:170308-186739 GCA_000611955.2 Stegodyphus mimosarum | reverse complement strand
TTTTGCCTTATAAAACACAATAATGCCTGCGAACCTACGTGTAAATATTTCCGATGATAATGTTCAGCGATCAGTTTAGTTAATTTGCATTTATCAGGCAGAATTATTTTATGTTTTTGCGAAAATTTTAGATTAGCTCCTTCTAATCGGCTTCCTACTCTCATTATATTATTTGTATACAAAAAAGGGTTCAAAGAAAGTAAATTACTTTTGTTATTAATTGGTTTACCTTGTGCGAGGGAATTGTAATCTAAATAAAAATAACATTTTTGAATCTCTCTTACTAAAAACGATTCTGCCTCACTTAACTCCTTTGAACTTACCCATCCTGTTCTTCTCTGTGTTCCTTTATGATGTGCACATCTGGAGTTCCAAATGAACCTGAAAATATAACTAATAATACGTAATAACCTTGAGTAATTATTTGTAATACCAAGAATATAATCAATAAACTTTGAAGGTGAAGTGCATAAACAAGTAATGTCAGTTCTTTTTCTCAGTTCAGTGGAAAAAGTGTCTGTATTTTCTAATTGTTCAAAGTCAATATTCGTGGTTGGTATGATAACTTCTCTCAAAAATGGAGGACCCTTCCACCAGAGATCAGCATCATGTAACTTGTCAAAATTCAATCCTCGAGAAATAAGGTCTGCTGGATTTTCCTCTGAACGCACATAATTCCACTGGTATGTCTGTGTTAGTTCTTGGATCTTTAACACTCGGTTAGCAACAAAGGGTTTTAGTAAATGTGGAGAATTCTGAAGCCACGCTAACACTATGGTTGAGTCACACCACAGGCATACTTTGCTGATGTCCAATTTCAATAAAGTCACCACCTTTGTAACAAGTTGTGATAGTAGTATAGCTCCGCAGAGTTCCAGGCGTGGTACTGTCAACGATTTGAGGGGAGCTACTCTGGACTTGCTGCAAAGCAAATGTGAAGATAAGCTATTGTCACTTCTACAGCGTAAATAGATGGCTGCTCCATATGCGAGCTCTGATGCATCTGAAAATCCATGAATTTGTATCTCAGAAAAATTGTCCTGTAGAACATATCTGCTCACTTGTAAATTGTTGATAGATTGCATGGAATCAATGAAAAGTTTCCATTCCTTAATTATCTTCTCGGGTAGCGGATCATTCCAATCAAGCTTTAGTAACCAAAGTCTTTGAATGAAGATTTTTGCCTTTGTTATCCCTGGACCAAGCAGTCCTAATGGATCGAAAATGCGAGCAATGTCAGACAACACTGTTCTCTTTGTGTAAGTAGTTGGTTCCTTGATCGTTGATTTGTACGAAAAACAATCTACTTTTGGATTCCATAATAATCCTAAAGTTTTGATGCTCTGATCGTCGAAATTACTGAAGGAGTATTCTTCTTGTTCATGCGGAAGCTGCAAAAGATCAGGATGATTAGCACACCATCTGTGCAGACGCATACCTCCACGCGCTAATAAGTCAATCAACTGCGACTGTAATTCTTGAGCTTCTTTTAGAGTATGGGCTCCTGTCAGTACGTCATCGACGTAAAAGTCCCTTTGTACTATTCGCGCTGCTAACGAAAAATTGTTCCTCTCGTCCTCTGCTAATTGGTTGAGTGTGCGTGTTGCAAGATATGGTGCGTTGGAAGTACCGTAAGTTATAGTCTTCAATCTATAAACTTTAACTGGTTCTTCTTCGCTACTCTTCCATAAGATGCGTAATAAATCTCGTTGATGCTCCTTAATCAAAATCTGACGGTACATTTTAACGACGTCTGCTGTGAAGACGAATCTATGAGTACGAAATCTACAAATAATATCAAACAGTTCGTCTTGAACTAACCCTCCATTCAGTAAAACATCGTTTAGCGAAATTCCAGTAGTCGTAGGAGCTGTGGCATCGAACACTACCCTAAGTTTAGTGCTAGGTTTATCGGGCCTAAAAACCCCATGGTGAGGAAGATAATATGAAAAATTTGCGTTATCTTCTTCAGCAATCTCTTCGGAATGGCCTAATTTATTGTATTCCTCAATGAAATCTTCATATAAGTGTTTCATTGCGGGATTGCGAGCGAAGTGTTTAAGTAAATAATTCATTCTTTTACTAGCGTTTTCTCTTGAGTCGCCTAAAAGGCTAAGCCCTTCCTCTATAATTGGCATTTCCACTACATATCTACCGTCATCTTGCCTACAATGCGTGCGAAGAAAATGCTTTTCACAAAATTCCTCTTCCTGACTCTTCACCTTTTTTGAATCATTAACCCCTTCAATCTCCCAAAACCTTCTCAAATTATCAGATAAATGACCCATGGTTTCAACAACCCCACAATAGTTATCAATATTGTCTTGCTGCGGCATGCGCACTGACCCACTAACAATATATCCAAACACTGACTGCTGAAGAATCAAATCTTGTTTATTTATTCTATTTGTTCCTATTAAATCAAAACGTTATATAATAAAGCATGTATTGGACCAGGTTTATAAAACTCAGGATCTCAAACCAATGGATTGCAATTGCTTAAGATCAGGAATGTGTAGATGTCTAGCAGGCGTTATTCGAGTTATTTTTCGAACAACAAAAAAATGTAAAGTACGAATAAAATCTCTAGTAGCGTTAGCGATGGTTGCTATAGCGTTTTCCTTAATGCTCATAACTGCACCATTGATACCTGAACTAGAAGCGTTTATTTTCTTTCTCTTCAAATTAATTAATTCCATACATTCTTTAGTGAGTAAATTATTTTGAGAACCAGAATCAAACAAGGCTCTCAGCGAGATAAATGTCCCATCAGCACCTTTCACATAAATAATTGCAGTTGAAAGTAGAACGTGTTTATTAAAAGAACTGGAAATATTCAACACAGTACTGTTAATAGAGTTCGCCAACGCGCATCTGGAGAAAGATTACTGCTAAACTTATTAGTCATGTTTGTGTTTTGATTCGATGTGCTATTCATTCTATCGGAATTTTCTTCACCTCGATCCAAATGCAAGAGCGAATTGTGGAATTTCTGGCATTTTCTGCATGTACTAGAGCTTTTACAGTCCTTAATTGTGTGGACCGAAGATAAACAATTGAAACAGAGTCTTTTAACCTTTACAAATTCAAATCGTTTCTTGACTGGTAAATTTAAGAATTGCGTACATTTTAACAACAAATGATCACCCTTGCAATAAACACACGTTTTTTTATTTTCCGAAAGTGACGTAAAAGCTTTAGTATTAACTAAACGTTTCGGTTCCCGTTGCGAAGGCTTGTAATGTGATAGAGTGCGCGCGTGTTCCTTCAAAAAACATGTTAGTTGTTTAACTGTTCCTATTTCATCTTTTTTAAGTGATCTTTCCCACCAACAACGAGTATTTCTATCCAACTTTTCAACCAATAAATAAACAATTAATGTATCCGAAAATTGTTCCACTTTTTGATTTAATGCTTCTAAGGATCGTAAACATTAATGCACATTATCTATAAATTTTAAAAGCGATGGAGTAGAATCACGTGTTTGAGGTATAGAAATTAACTTCCTTATAATAGAATTGATCAAATCCTTTTTGTTGGAATAGCGTTCTACCAATAAGTTCCATGCTATGTCATAATTTGAATCCGAAATTGGAATAGAATGAATAATGTTTAACGCATCCGCCTTACAAGAACTCTTTAGATATTGTAATTTTTGCGCGTTAGTTAATTTACTATTTTTATGCACAGCTGCGGAAAATAAATCCTCAAATTCAATCCATTCTTCGATCTTCCCACTAAATATAGGAAGCGACAATTTAGGCAGTTTAATATCCGAAACAATTACATCTTTATTCGAACCATTTTCATTTGAAAAGCTATTCGTTTGCGAACTAATCGCAGAAATTTTTCTTTTAATTTTCAAGTGAATTTCATCTAGATTATCTATTATACTTTCTTTTTCGTTAATGTATTCATCAGTTTCTATTTCTTCGCAGTGTGCAAATAAAGACTCGAAAACTTTGTTTATTTCTTTTTTGAATTCTAGTACTTTCGATTCATATAATTCTAATAAGTAAATGTCTGCTTCATCAACAGTCGTATTTACTTTACTTTCAAATTTTGTAATACTAGATTTTAAACATTTTTTATTAATTTTAATAGTTTTTAGTTCACTCATGATGAAAACTAAATAATATCTCACTTACCGTGATTGAAGACTGCTTCACAGTAAGAACGAAAGCGAGCGATGGCTTAATTGTGTAACCCAACAAATCAAAACACATTCCAAACTACGAAATTAACTTTCACCTTTGGTCTCGACGGCCCATGATGTTCATGCGATGCGTGCAAAACAATTTAAACTTAACAATAGTGGACTGTATACTAAATACTTTAATTTACAATTGCGAGCCATTTACACATGCGAGCCATCTTTCTAGCGATGACTTACTCCGACAACCAATAACAGCATAAAACAAAAATTCAGAGCGAGCGTTATAGGGTTACTGTAATTAATGACCATATGCGCCATGCAAGGCGCCAAGAAGTTAACAACCAACTGTCCTAATGACTGAACAGGAAGGAAAGGACTAGAAAGAAAATCTTCGTGTGCTAAGTAATTTCTAAACCTAAACCAGTTTTTTATCCCGATAGCGAAATGTTTGATGACTATTTTGATGATTATTACAAATTAAAGATACAGTTGGTGATATGCCGGTCAGATTCAAACAGCGAGAGGTAGTGCTAAAGGACTTTGGACTGACAGTTGATGAAATAAGTTCCGAAAGTGAAAGTAGCAGTAGAAAGGAAAATCAAAACAGAGAATTAAAAAAATAATAATAAATAGTGTGAAAGCTTTTAGATTTTATATTGCGCCCAAAGTGGGGGAGGGATTCATTTACACATACATACTCGTTACGAGAGCATTTGGGCTAACGCCCTTTCATGCTAAAAATATTTTTAAATAGCGTACCTTTAGAATTTTCGATACACAGTATCGTGCGCTGGCGATATTTTGTAGACATTTAGTATTTTATTCCGTACAGTGTTGCTAACGCTCGCTTTGAAATTGTTGAGTTTTTTAATCAAAAATTCGTTAACATTTTACAAAATATACAACAAACTCGAAATTCAAAATTCGGGCTTCCATGTGCCCATATTCAGGTGGAGAACTATGTTATTCAAAATTTGATGGCTCTAGGTATTTTTTTGCCCACAGCGCGAGGAACATACGTACATTCATGCGGATTCCTCATTATTCTTTCAATCGTCTTTCTTTCAAAAATGCCTTAATCGCCATTCATCATTCTTTCAATATAATACAGGGCGATAATATTTGGTGTCAAAAGCTTGAAAAGTGATACAGTCATTTATAGTGCTTCGACGCAAAATGCCGTTTCGAGACTAATAGCCCTGCTGAGCTAAAGCCTCTTTGGGCTAAAAACGCTAAAAAAAGGTCTGAAAGCTTTCAGATTTTTTTTTTCAGATATTACGCCCTAAGGGCTACTTTCTCATTTACACGCGTATACAGCATTTAGGCTAAAAATATTTGAAAACAGCCTACCTTTAAAATTTCCTATATCCAGATTAATGGGCTAGAGATAAAAATGTTTTATTTCGTAAAGTGCTGCCAATGCTCGATTTGAAATCGTTGAGTTTTATAATTCGTTAAAATTTTACAAAATATGAAATAGATAATAAAACAAATTCGAAATTCAAAATTCGGGCTTCCAGGAGCCCAGATTCGGGTGGAGGACTATGTTATTCAAAATCTGATGCCGCGAGGTACCGTTATTTTTTCACAGTGCGAGAAACGTACGTACCTTCATGCAGATTCTTTAGTATTTAATTTCTTTAAATATTATACAGGGCGATAACATTTGGTAGCAACAATTTGAAAAGTGATTCAAGTTACTTTGAAAGTGGAAACTGTTATTTCCAAGAAGCAGTTTCGAGACTCGCAAAATGCCGTTTCAAGACTGATAGCCCATCTAGGCTAACGGCAATTTGGGCTAATAAGTCTAAAACATCTGAATGTGTTCCTGATTTATTAAACGGAAACCTGACTGAAGCTTCACTTGGAAATGGAGACTTAAATGATGAGAAAAATCATTCAAAAAATTAATCATGAATCAAAATCATGGACATGAAAACCCAAAAGAAAGAAGGTCATCAACAATCTCTTGGCGCATCATTTAAATCGAACATGTCGCAAGGATATCATTCTTCTAAATAAAAGGCACATTTTGATCTGCCTGTAGGAGCCAAAAGATTTGCTTTTTCTAACGAAAGGTTAGTTGCATATGGTATTTTAAAAAATTATGCTTTCATAAATTCTTTTTTTTCTAAAGGAAAAGAAAAATTCTTCGAAAACTTCTCTGTGTGATGAGGAGTTTAAACTTGTGTATAGGCATTAGGTATTTTTTGATAGCAAGAGAAATAAAAAATGAGCAATGCCCTCACCGGCACTCGAACCACGGACCTCTCGAATACGCGCCGAGCGTGCTGACCATTACACCATGAAGGCATGCTAATAAGGCGGGAGAAATACCTTACACCTGTAATGTCTTTGCGTGACTCTAAGTTACCTAACTAAGTATCGAATGAGAAATTAAAGTCCTCGAGCTTCAAAAGATGCTCGCTTGAAGCTGTGTTGAAAATTATCATGCTTATGTCTTGGTTTGTAAGTCTGAAAAATAAATAGTTTGATGTTCGACCAAAACGGTGAATTACCTTTAAAATACTTCGCTACAGTACACAACTAACGATGCAATAAACGTAATGTAACGATGTTAAGTACATAACGAAAGACGTAACGTATGCGTAATGCTGAAGTACGGACGCGAAATATTGCGCAGTTGAGGTGCAACTGAAGTCAGGATGGTCGAATATAAGCATGATTTTAAATTAATTATTGTTTTTAGACAGAATATCTACCTAGAACTGAGAACAGCTTGTTCTGGTTGTCGTTCTATGAACATTCAGAAAGATACAATTAGGTACGGTGCAATAAACGATAAGTGCATTTAAAAAAAGTCATGTGCAGGCCTAATAAGTCAGGCGTACATTTTATCTTTCAATAAATATTCGCTGCCTTTTATAAATACTGTATGAGGAATTAATTTGAATGCATAAGAAGTTAACAATTACTTAACAGCTATGCTGGAAACGAGCATTGACTTTGCCAGACTGAGATTAGATTTCTTTTAAACTAACCAAATTAAGTATAAAATTCATCCTGAAAATGAAATTAATGTTGAACAGTTCTATGTTGCAAATCCTTTTCATAAACAAAACTTATAAATTTACTTGTGTTTATCAAGAAAATACTATATTTGTTTTTGAAGAAAGAAAGAGAATGTAAGTTTAACAAAAATTATATACTTTTGTTTCATGAAATTCATAACAACCGTATATTAATGCGTAATATTGAATGTAAAAATTTTTTTCGTATTAGAATAAATAGAGAACGATAAGTGCACATGTATCAAACTGTTTACAAAATGAATAACTTGTAAAACAACATTCATACCCAGAGACAGATCAAAATTCTTATGTGCATTAACTATATTCGCTTCTAAAAGTTAAGTATACAACTGTAAACTGAACAAAAATGGAAAAGTAAAGCTTTGCTTAACACCAAATAGCACAAATGTATTCATGCATGAAAGAAAAAGCATCATACACAAAGATGAAAACAAAATTTAATTTTCGTAAATTACATGTAGATGTCTCATTTGAGTCATTAATAAATAGATGTTTAAAGCAGACAACTTACATTAATAGGGTACGTGACAACCTCGGATAATCACACAAATAGGGAAGGTGACAAATCGCGTAATCACACAAATATAGTAGGTGGCAAATAGGATATTCACACAAATTTTACAGGGATTGCCCATGCTTTCAATGAGGTGAATAACCATTGCAGAAGGTAGCAATGGTTATTCCTCCATTAGGACAGTTTCCAATTGCCTGAGACTGGCTGGAGGAGGTAAACGCAGCATCTTAAGGACATCTCAAATTCTTTTTCCAATGGGATTAAGGTTAGGAGATTATGGTGGCCACTCCATTGAGAAATGCCGTCACTCCTGGTCTTTGGTAGCGCTGTTGGCTTAATGTATCATCCATAAAGAGGAAATCAGGTCCAACTGCTGCAGCATAGTCTCACAGCGGAATATAGGATTTCATCGAATTCCTGCCCATCTGTTACAGAACCGTCTGTAAAGATGTGCAGCTAAGTTCAGTATCCCACTGAAATTTCAGACGCAGATAATTCTGCACCTTGATACTGCCACTTCTGAATTCGTGATGTTTGATTTTGTTCTTGACCTAATTCTGTATGCCTCGTTCTCTCCAGATCCTTACATATGTGGAAGTAGACTGATTTCAGGGCAAATCGGGATCCTTTCGTGAACAGGATATTGCATTAAATCAGTTTAATCTTATCCTTTGGACTGGAAGGTTAGTGGAACCAAATACTTCATACTCAACATACAGTCACTTCATATAAAGCCTTCAGCGTACAGTACTGGCAGATATTTTCTTACCAAGTGACTCTGCAACGAAAGATGCAGCAGTTGTGGAAGTCAGTTTTTGATTCCGCTTGGCTACTACAGCAATACCTATCTTCAGAAGAGGTGATAACTCTTGATCGACCCGGCAAAGGTCACTGAACAACTGTTTCACATGCCTGGAATTATTTTTACATTGGAGAAATCAACTAATGATCCAACGCCAAAGAAAAGAGCAACATCTTATATTCACTGTTCTACTTCAATGCGTCCGGCAACACACAAGCACTGACTGTCTGCCGTTTGCCTTCTTTCAGCCATACTAACAAGATTATCATAAAAAATGATCCTATGAAAATTAAATGAACCTCCTCAAACCCTTTACCTTTAACGACAATTTAATTAGCATATACATAGACAGTCAATAGCTATTGATAGTCGCATGCGATCTGCATTTTTTGAAAGATTTCTGCAATGTTTTGTTTTTGCAAATCAGACATTCAGATTCAGCTGTGCTTTCAAAAATTGCTAATTTGCCTTACGTGCTTAACTTGTGGAAGCCAGTGTAGATAATTTATAAACCACATTAAAAAAAAACTTTTATCATGATTATTTCAAGGGGACATATATATGTACACACTCACTTCCAAAAGTTCAGCACGAAGATGTAAAATGCAAAACAATCAACAAATACTGCTTTGATTGACACAAAATTCGGCAGGAAAGTAGTATATATATTTATGCATAAAACAAAATCAATAATTATATACAGAAATGAAAACAATATTAAATTTTTGTTAGTTATCAGATAATAGCATACTGGAGACTTAAACAGAATTATGTATAAAGGAAAAATAAACAGCATAAAATAAAAAAAAGACATTAATAGGGTATGTGACCCCCTCATCTGTATACAAAGTTTACATCTTGTGACCATGCTTTCAATTAGGTGGTCAACTACCGCAGAATTAAGCAATCGCCATTCTTCTTGTAGAGCAGTTTCCAGCTCAATAAGAGTGGCTGGAGGTGGGAAACGTGAAGATACAGCACGGCCGAGAGTATCCCAAAGATTTTCAATGGGATTAAGGTCGGGCGAATATGCCGGCCACGCCATACGCGCAATCCCTTCACTCTCCAGGTAGTCATCGACCATGTCAACTCTATGGGGACGTGCGTTATCATCCATTAAAAGAAAAGTAGGGCCAACTGCTGCCGCGTACAATCTCACAATGGGTTCCAGGACTTCATCTCGATACCGGACAGCCGTCAAAGAACCCCGTTTAAAGATGTGCAGGTTTGTGCGGTATCCTAATGAAATCCCTGCTCACACCATAATGCTTCCGCCTCGGAATGCGTGATGTTCGGTGATGTTTTGGGACTAATTGCGTGTTCGTTGTTCACGCCATATCCTCATACGCTTGTCATCTGGCTCCAGAGCAAATCTTGATTCATCAGTAAACATTACATTGCCCCAGTCCGAGACATTCGAATTGACATGTTCTAGTCACCACTGTAATCGTGTCCCTCTTGATTAGACGGATAGAGGAACACAAACTCGAGGTACTCGGGCGTACAGTCCACTCATATGTAATCTTCGGCGTACAGTAGCAGCAGATATCGCCTTCAGATATCAGTGATAGGTTGAGAAAATTATCTGAGAGAAGTTGGTGCACGCAGCCTTCTGTCAAGACCAAAGTAAAAAAAAATCGGAGGATCTAATCACATAGTATAAATCGACGAAAGTCTTCACAAAACGCAGAAAGTAAGTAGAACACTCCCTGAGCAATGGATGTTTGAAGGAATTTGTCGAGAGAATTATGAGTGTTTTTATCCTAAGAGTTCCTGATAGAACGACGGTCACCCTTTTACAAGCAATTAAAGAACATATTAAAGAACAATCTATTGTTTTTTCTGATTCATGGAAGGCATTTAAGACTGACAAATTAAGAACTGCAAATTTCGAACATTTCAAGGTCAATCAAAGTTGTGATTTTATTAACCCAGATACTGGTGCATACACACAGAACATCAAAAGATTATGGGACTCAGCAAAATAGCGAAACAAAAAGCATCGTGGAACTGCCCGACAATCACTCGTATTTATGCGAATGTATGTGGCGTCGTCTCTTTAAAGAAAAACACTTATTTGTAGTGACTTTGAATGCCATTAATGAGTTTTGGCCACCAATATAATGCTATTCTTTTTAGGTTCTTTTCATTTAAATTGCTTTGTTGTTGTTGTTGTTGTTAAAAGAGTGAATATAAAGTACTTTTATGTTTAGTTCTTTTTGCAAATAAACTGCACCACAATTTTTTTAATCATATGTTCTAAAATATTAATTGCAACATTATTTTAAAGCTAACTTTTTTCTTTTAATTCCCATTAAATGCACTGAGGAACACTTGGTGTCAATTTGGTGGAATTTGCTCCAATTTTCCTGGTCGACGGGATTTTACATATGTACCAGTATTTCTATCATTTAAATAGCAGCAAGTAATACAAGATCTTCTCCTGTGGTTTATAGCATTTTATAATTAACAATCAGACATAAAACAAAAGTTCATATAGCATACCTACTCATAAAGTAAGAAGAAGTTTTGCGGAAACGCTTAAAGTTTATAATGAAATTAAGGCAATCTTTTCTGATTTTCGATTCTTGATGTAATCAAAAGCATCACTAGCGGACTTAATGAAATAAGGGAAGACTCTAGTTCTGTTAACAAGATATTTGTATTATTTAGTGTACTTGAAAAAATCTTCAACTGGGGGGGGGTAATTTCGGAGAGTTTCATTTAAATATTTCTTCCCTTAATATGGTTATTTCACGTGTTTTGAAGTCGTCAGTAGGTGGTTGCTTCTGTATCGCATGTGGTAACTTAGTATATGGTGTGTATTTGTGCCTAGATTTTCTGTTTTGCGTTTTGAATCCGTTTGTGATTTTGCATTATTTTTAAATTTTTTATCATGGCCTTAAGACTTTCACTGCTTTTACATGTATAATTTTATATTTGTTTAGATGCTCACCAGCTCGAAACTCGCCTTATATGTTTCGTTCGTAAGAGAAGTGCCGTTTTTATGCTTAGAACTTCTGTCGTTCCTCAGCATTTAGAAGCACTCTCTGCTACTTCGCTGTATATTCGGAAGTAACTAGTTACTTGATGGAGGTAAGTCGCTACAGACCAGGTACTCCGGTGTTTGATCATTCGAAGGAGCCTGAATCAGCTAAGAAATTTCATATGACACGAGTAAATATTTTTTGCAAAGTCAAAATTTTCTTTCAAAATCCTCAAGTAAAAGATTTTAGTAGTCGTTTGGAATATCTTTTTGCTGTATTGATTTACGTAGGATGCTTAGATTCAAGATTTTTTTTATTTTGATGCTTTTATTTTAAACTAAAAATGTGTCTTCCTATGAGAAGTTACCTATGTATCATAGGTCACTTCCGCAGCTTTGCTTCCGCCTTTCGGTGACACTTCATATTATTTTGTTTACCTCCAACCCCTAAGGGCGTAATCTCGTGATATTCGATTTTGTTGGATACAAAATCTCATATAATTTGCCTTTCGACAACTGCCACTTTTGCTACAGTGTCTCCCAAAAGTGTTCATCCACTTTGCAGAAAGAGCAAAGTTTTTTTTAGGGATGGGGGAGGAGAGAGACTGATTTCAAATGTAAAGCTCAATATTTTTTCGTATCCATTCCCATGTGATTTTGAGTAAAACCAAACATTTTAATTTTTAATACTGACATATTTTCTTTTTCTAAATTAAAAAATGTAAGGAGGCATAGATAACATTCGCCACAAAAATGATCGTACACCGAAACATTTTCGTAAAATTTCATAAATAAAATTGTTGTCTAACACTTTATTTGTTTTTGCATTTTTGTGACGTTTAAAGAATTGTTTGGTTTTATTTTTTTGCTTGCTTACTTCATTATACTTTATTTAATGTTTGAAAATGGTTCATAGTCGTAAGGGAACAACTAACAGCATTCGAAAATTGATAATATTTTTATCATAAGGAGGGAAATTAGAATCGCGATATCACTAAATTAGTAAATTTATCCCATTCTACGGTGAAGTATGTGATAAAATGCTTTAAAGAAGGATATCGGATCCAAAATAAAGTAAAAAGAAGTTGTCCGGCAAAGAGGACTCGACACGACTCAACGTGATGAGAGATTTATAGTTCACGTTTTAGTGTTGTAAAGATTTCTACAGAATTTACTGAAAATGTTTCTGCTTCAGTTCACTTAAAATTGTTTGACGGGTACTCAGTTGGATTACATGGTGGCTCTGCTCGAAAAAAATTTTTGGAAGTGCAAGAAATAGAAAGCTTAAAATTTTCTTCTCAAAATCAATGATAAATAACCCCGAAATGTATTTGAATCATGTCTTATTTACGGATGAAAGCAAATTTAACATTTTGGTTCCAATATGCGTATGATTAGAGAAGAAAAAATGAACTTAATCCCAAGACCTTGGTTGGAACAGTAAAGTATGGCGATGGAGGTGTTTTTGTGTGAGAGTGCATGTCAGCATCAGGATTAAATAATTTAGTATTTATTGATGGCACAATGAACCGTGCTCTTTATTTTAAAAAATAATTTTAAATTATTGGCGCAAAATTTGGATACTGGACACAACTTTATTTTTTAATCAGGATAAAGATCTTAAGTACATGGCCCTCAACTTTCGCCTTTTGGGTGTCCATAATGTTCACAAATTCTGAAAACACCACATCAATAACCAGATTTAAACCCAACAGCACACAGTTGGACAGAATTAAAGGTTAGAATACAAAGACAATATTAAAAGAAAAACGGAACTAAGAATAGTTATGATGGAGGAATGGGGGAACATTAGTGCAAATATATATAAAGAAAAAAAAAAAAAAAACTGATGAGCTCTATGCATGGACGTTTGAAAGCTGTCATAAATACTGCGGGATAAAATACTGATTGACAAGAAGTACTATAATATTTACTAATATGTGCAGATTTCCTTAAAGCGTACGAAGACTTTTGTGAGGTAACTTTTTTGTTATTTTTGTGAGGTAACTTTTTTGTTATTTTTTATTATTGATTTTCCAAGAAAAAAGCTTTAATGTTCATGAAATAACAAATGTAGTTTTGCTAAGAGAAACTTATAGGTATTATTTAAAAAATTTCATTGGAATATATTTACTTTTATTAATTTGTTTCAAAAGAATATAGTAAAGTTAAATTAAATTTAAATAATTTAAATAATTCTCTTGCGCTATTGCTGCAAGGAATGAATTTTAAATTTCTTTTATTGATGAATAAAGCAATATTTCACTGAAACTCGTAAGTATAGAACACTTTTATGTTAAAAAACGATTGATATGAACTGCAATGTTGCAAAGTTTGCTGACCATAGTTTTTCTTTTCTTTCTATGATCATACTTCGCAAGAATTATTAAAGAACTGTAAAAATATTACTTACAATATTTTAGATATAAACTACAAAACACTACATCCAAGCATTAAAAAGCTTCATTATGGAATTCTGTGGAATCTAATGCTGTTAATATCTTCTATTATATTATTTCATTATCTAATAAGATAATTACTGTAGAAAAAAAACAAAGAACACTGTTTCTTTAAGTATTTAATGGATCAGAAGTTAACAACGCAGAATGAAATATATTTACATTAGATGCTTCCTGGTGTTATTTGTATTGCGCGCAACTCCTGTTTTCACCTAGTATTTGGCATTTCATGTTTATCTGGATCGACCTTGGCCTCGAAGAATCAGAGTAGCTCGATATCATGGCGACGTTTTATAGAGTTTTAAAGCGTGGATCATATTTGTGTAACATTTTGGAACGTAAGGTATATTGCAAAAGTTGAAACGTTTGAAATTTTTTTTTATCTCTGAATTTTTGTTAGCTTAATATTATGTTTATGGCTACAGTAATGATGTAGATTTACCGATGTGATCTAAAACCACGTGACTTGTTTACGTGCAGACGAAATTTATGCTTTGATGCTTGAGCTAGGGGCACGAAAAAGTACACCGAAAAGGAATTAATAAAAAATAAATTAAAAAAAACTGTGCAATATTTTTAGTGTTTTAGTTCTATTTTAGCAAAATTTAATTTTTCATACTTTCTTTACTTAAGTAGAATACATTTTTCGAAACATTTTTTGATTCTGAGGAAATTCATATTAGTTTTATAAAAAGGATTAATTAAACAGCGATTGATAATAATTAATGCAATTATTGCATGTTAATAGAAATATTTAAGTGAGTAATTATGATTACTATTTGATGTTAATATCAAGTGAAACTGTCAACGTTTCCAGAGGCAAATTGTTGTGTCTGTATGAAGCTCCATACTGAAATACTTTTCACTGTTTTCCCTTTTAAATAAATCTGTATTAACCTATTGTATCCATAAAAATGTAGTTTGACATTTCTTATTTCTCATTTATTAGGATTATCATTCTTCCATATTTAGTGTGGATAGATTCTATTAAATGCTGTATCTGTGTCATATTTAGTTTGAAATGGCCATCTTTTAAGTCAGTAACATTATTGTGCCTTTTTTGTTTGATAAAGTTTCAGAATGAATTTAATAATTCCTTTGTTGTAGCTTTGTCTGTCGGTACCTTTAGCAGATTAGAAAGGCACTGTAAAACAAAGTTTTCATCAAATTTACCATTAGATACCGGTAAAAAAACTTTTCGGTGGTTAAGAGTAGTGCTTATGTTTCTAGAACTTTGGATTAATTAATGTTGATCAACCTTTTCCTTCTTCTCATAACTTGGATAGAAATGAACATGCATTTCTACATTGCACCATAAAATCAAAAAAGTTTTTCCGATGCAATGAACCTTTTATTAAGTCATTGTCAGCAACACATTGAGTATTTATATATGTATATATTATTCACTTGTCATTCTGTCTACAAAACATTGAGTTAATGTGCCAGTTTTTTGGATTGTCTGATTATGTCGAAGCACTTGAGGGCTATCTGCCTTGAAGGAGGACTTTCTAAGGAAAACTGGCTTCTATACACATTACACATGAGGAAAACTACAGAAACGACCATGAAGCCAGCCCATTTGCCGAGATTTGAGCTCCAAAATGAACTACCAGTATTCAATGACTTTTCTGCTCGGCCGCTGGAAAGCTATATGCCAGCTAAAAAAAAAGTGCCATTTTTTAAAAGCTAAAGTTTTAATTATGGAAGAAACTGAGATAAAAAAATTATGAATTAAATTATGTGAGCTGATAGGAAAAAAAAGACAATGTTTTACAGAAAGTTTATTTTAATAAAAATCGTGAAACATTTAATTAAAATTAAGAAACAGTTATTTAAATTTTTTCCATTTTGTTGATAGGTTGTTTCCATGAAATATATAATCTTTTAACAATGCATGTTTCAGTGGTTCTGCTTGTATTTTCATTTTCTCATTAAATTATTTTTGCCATTTTCATCTCATTATTTGAAAATTCTTTTTTGACAGGTAAAGCATATTTTTAGATATTGTACTTACTGTTAGAATAATTATTTATTTTTATAATGATTATTACAAAACTGGTACTTGTATATTATGGCAACCACCTTAATCAAACTTCGCAATGTTTCAGAGGACATCAAACTCAGTTGACCACATGCATAGTGATTTTTCAAGCAGTCGTGCACTTGAGAAATATTCAATTTTCAACATCGCCATTTTTGTATGCATTCTTATTGCTGTATTACAAGTTCCAATGGCTTTTATAGAAAAATTATGAATAACTTTTGTCTTAAACAAGGTTTTAAAATTTGTACTTGTGGAATTTTCTTATAATAGAAGAAACAGGTGAAATTTCATTAGAAATACAGTATTTTGGCACAAAATCATGGAAGAAATATTGGTTTGAATCTTTTTTAAATTTAATCACAATGAAATGAAATTTCCACTACACACACACACACACAAAAAAAAAAAAAAAAAAAA
>KK120086.1:125703-170211 GCA_000611955.2 Stegodyphus mimosarum | reverse complement strand
AATATAAAATTTTTTTGCAATAAAAGTAATTGTTCTTTGTTCTTTTTCTTCTGTTAAATTTGCCAAGGTGGTTGTGATAATATGTAAGTACCCAAAATCTTTTGCATTGAAACTTTTTTTAATATATTTCTTCTTTTGACTAATAGCTGTGCTATTTTTATTTATGTCTAAAATTTCGATAACTTTCAGACAAAATAAAATGTTAAGCAGAACTGTTATTTTAAAATAAAAAAATCTAATGTGTTATTGAATTTTTTTTTTATGTTCCATTAAAAATAAGATTTAAATAATTAAAAAAAATGAATACATTAAAATAAATGTTGGAAAAGTAACGAAAGAAAGAGAAGGGCAATGTGTTTTGATGTGACTGCTAACAGAAGATATAAAATAGCTATGATTGTGAAGCTGTATTTAAAACAGTAAAAATTGATTTCTTTTGGAAATATTCTGGCATCTCTTTCCTAAAGCACATTTAATCTGCCAGTTAAATTTAATATAAAAGGACAGTCATACAATTAAGATCTAAAGTATATTCTTATTTAAAAATAAAAAGTTAAATTAAAAAAAAAATGAGACCATTAATGCAATAAAAAGTAATTGTTAAAAAAGAGCTGCTTTATTGTTTTCTCACAAAACAAATTTAATTCATATGTCCTCCCTTGTTTCAATGTATTAGCAATATCAGCCATGTCATCTTGCAGATCCCCAAAAATTTAACCTATGAGTAAAAGTTATTATGATAACAATAATAAACACTAAGCAGAATGATTCAGAAAAGAGCTGTGAAGCCTATTGTATTTAAATCCTGAGAAGCATTTATGATTATTATTATTATTTATAGAAAAGGCGTAATCACATAAGCTGCAGTGATGAACACTGTTATCCACTTAGTACTGAGTATGTGCAGATAGAGAGAGTACGTGTAGATCAAAGACTGCTATAAATGCAATAAATATTACATCCAAAACTAAATTAATGCTTCATATTAAACTTTTAGTCGACTTCTGTTTATAAGTGTGAAGTGATAAAATGCGGGTGTAAATATTTTTTTTCAAATGGCTGTAATAAGCAGACCTATAGAATTAACATGAGAGGAAGCATTTAGAAAAAGAAGATACTATCTGTGCATTGCTGATGAAGGACATCTTTATGAAATGTAGCAAAAGTCATAAAAAGTAGCCTTGTAGCAGTAAATGTCAAAAACATCCATGAAACATTTATAAATGGCTATATGATTTTAAATTAGGTAAAAAGCAATGATTTAACTGTTTAGAATCTGTGAAGAAATATTGAAAGAATTTTCAGAGGTTTAGGATATATCTGGAAATGTATGAGAGTACTTTTTTAGTCTCTGGATTAAAGATAAAGCAAATAATTAAAATTAAAATTTTGTAGATTTCAACTCTAGATATCTGAATATTATGTAATATGATGGAGATTTTATTATGGCTTGAAGCTCTATAAGCATACATGTATGAGACAGTAATATTTTTATTGATATCAAAGTGAGTAAAAATTAAAATATTTAAAAATCCTAAACAGGAAAGGAAACTCAAAAAACAGAAATAATGATAGTACTAGACCATAAAATGTTGAATTTGAATTTCCATTACTTTCACAGTTAAAGAAATTAATGTAGTGAAAATTGCTGAGCAACTGGAAAAGGTAATGCCGTTTAAGTGTCTGAAAAGGCAGTTAAATTACTGAAAATGTTATTCATTTGCTTGCATTAACTTTAATAATTTGTAGCATAAATTTCTTTCAAGTCTGGTGATTCTGGTTCATGATGTTGCAGTTTTCATAAATATGTTATTGATTATATACTAAAATACTAAATTAAGTACAACTAATAATTATATATTTCTTTTCTCATTATGGAATCAAAGATGATAAGTTGCAATATGAATATTGAGTAATAGTGCATGTAATTGCTTTTGTTATTATTGCAGCTTCCAACAGTTACAGTTCCGGTCCGCCACCTGAATTTGCAAGAATATCAGAGCAAACAGTTAATGAATGATCATGGGATCTGTGTTCAGAATTTTAGAGTTGCCTCTAATGTAAATGAAGCTGAGGAAATATCTCACACTTTTCGTAAGAATTTTTAATTATTTCTCCTTTAGTAGAACACCTGTAGTTGATTTCCTTAATAAGAAACTTGGCTATAAAATGTTTTTGATTGTAAGAAATAAGAAAGTGTAATTGGAACATTGCTAAAATATATGGTAATTTGGTATTTCTGTGTTAATGCATCAGTTGTCAGTGGTATTTGAAATTTGCATTTTACAGAACAATTAAGCCTGTTAAATTTTCTGACTAAGCACTGTGGCTCTTTTTACAAGGAAATACCCATGATTATAGTAAAACAAGAAAAGTCAAATATTTTATACTAAAGTATCAACAATTTTTACTAAATTATGTTTCTATATATTGGGCAGCTTTTTCACATTTTGAAAAATTATATAATCTGTTTGAAATGATAAATTGCTTTTTCTCTTGCATCCAATCATTTATTTGAAAAGAAAATGCACGTTCTCTCATTTCAGAAATGTAAAATTGAGATAGGGCAAAAATTGCATGTTTAGAATGTTTTATTATAATATGGAAATAGCTTTTAATGCTTTGTCCTAAATGAGTAAATTATTTTGAATTATTGGTTATTTTATAATCCAATTAGGTTATTTAAAATAGTTACGCTAACTCCAAAAATTGAAAATATACCTTTTTGTTTTCGGCAAAAAAAATTTTCAAAGCAAATGAATAATTACTAATACGAAAAACATACTTTTATTTCATACAGTTAATGAATAATTTAATTTCAACAAAAACACAGAATACTGAAGAAAAATCTGTGAAAAAACTACATGTAGCATTTAATTAAACTTTAGTGTATATTTGCTTTAAAAAAATTGTTTTTAATAAACATGGAGGTGTTAGTATTTCATTGCATTCCCTGTATTTAATAAATAAGGAAATGTTAGTTTTTGTTACATGCCCATTATCCTTTATTATTACTCCCAAATGTTACGGTTATGGTATAGTCTCAGCCAAGTTTTCATTTGCATCTGAAAATATCTTGTTTGATTTTTCATGCAGAACTCATTTTAAATTATATTTACTTGTTATTTTATGTTGCTGCACAGGCGCTGGTGAGTAGGGACCACAGGTTTTTAATAGTATTGATGTCTGGGGTGTTGGGTAAGAGAATGTTGTTTTCTGCTTACAGTGATACACTACATTTTCATGTTGTATATCAGGGCTGGCCAAACTTCAAGACAATGGGATCCGCATGATAGATTTTATGAATGATAGAGAATCACAAATCCCAATTTATTTTGTTTCAGAAATAATGAGATAGGTTTTGAATGTGAAGAAGCTTCTGAAATAAACTGATGAATATATGATTAACATGATTACATATAAATGTGAATAACTACATCTTATATCTACTGTTTTGTGTTCAGAAAAGTTGAAGTCTCAAGAAAATAAAAATATGCATTTATTGTGGTGGACAAATGAACATTTTTTTCTTCAGATAGTGAAACCAAATACTTTCTTCCGATGTCTTTTCATTTATAATTATTGCTGTTTGATTTTAGTAGAAGTAAAATGCATCCGAAGGATATTCATTGCTCTGCAATTACATAAAAAAATATTATTTGATTAAATTACAAATCATTATTTAATAGAAAATTTCGTGTTTTATTAACTCGTGAGCAGTCTTTTAGAATTGATAAATTAAATTTTACACATCAATGCAGACTGCAGTGAAATTGTTATTCGAGAAAGAACATTTATTTAAATATAAGCTATTAACTTCCATCAAGAGGATGTTCCATGAAGAAACTTAATCAAAATGGTGGGAGGGTCCACCTTGGTTGGCACTGCCAGAAGAAGCATGGCCTCATTCTATCCCAGTCAATAATAAAGAAGAGCTTAATACTGGAAAACGTAAAGCAGTTATAGTTTCATTAAGGAATGTTAGTGATATGTCTTCACAAATCTTTGGCTATTTTTCAAAGTATAAGAAAATACTGAGAATGATTGGGTGGATACACAGATTCATATGAAATACCCAAAAAAAGGAAAGAAGAAAGAGAAGCAGGAGAGTTACAAGTTTATGAATTGACAAGAGCTGAGAAATCTGTTGTGAAGACTATTCAACATGATTCATTTTCATCTAATGATATTAAGAAGCTGAAGTCAGTTGTGTTCAAAGATGACAAAGGCATTTTACGTTTCAAGTCTAGGTTGACTGAAAAAAAAGACCACGAAAGTTTTATTTCTCCTATGTTACTTCCGAAGAATCATAAGCCTGGGGAGAAATTGATAATTGATAAACATCTGTCTATGTCTCATGCAGGAATTCACGTACTGATGTCAACACTTAGAGAGATGTTTTGGATTCTGAAAAGCAGAGCTACAATTTGGAAAGCTGCATATGCATATGTCAGGTGCCGCAGACATGGAAGTAAATGGCTACAGACTGTGCTTGCTACTCTACCAGACTTGCTACTACCAGATGTGCCTGCTACTCTACCACATGTGCCTGCTACTCTACCACATGTGCCTGCTACTCTACCAGACTATTGAGATGCTCGTGTTTTCAAGATTGTTGATATAGCTGGCCCGTTAATTTTCAAGGATAAAAGAAAAGTTTGGATTTTACTTTTCACCTGCACTGGTTTCAGGGCATTTGGAACTGATTTTGTCCCTTTCACATCAGGGATTTTTACTTGGCCTTAGAAGATTTATTGTCCATAGAGAGAGGCCATCAAACATTTATAGTGACAAGGGAGGCAATTTTGTCGGATCCAATAATATCTTGAGATCGATTAATTGGAATACTGTTGAGATAGAAGCCACCACAAACAAGATCGACTGGAAGTTCAGTCCACCCGCAGCACCATGGTGAGGTCGCTTTTGGGAACGACTTGTTCAAATGATTAAGAAACTTTTGTGTCGAGTCAGGCCAGTCGTATCTAAATTATGGCCAAAGCACTATGAATGATGAGTGTGCTGCGCGATTGCGAAGCAACTGTGAATGCCAGACCACTCACTTATGTGTCAGAGGACTCTAATGATCTCATCCCTTTGACACCATCCTTATTTTTAGGTGAAATTCCAGTCTTTGGAGTTCCTGACTTGGATCACCTTGATAAGGTTGATTTCAACAAGAGCCTGAGACATCTACAGAATTTATGAAAGCTCTTGAGAATGAGATTTAGAAATGAATATCTCGGCCTTCTATTGCAACGGCCATCTACAGTGCCGATTTCTCAACAGATAAAAATTGGGGACATAGTTCTCATCGAATGTGATGACAAATACATAGTGCTTTGGCCACTAGCAAAAGTAATTGAGCTATATCTAGGAAAAGACGGTAACATTCGAGTAGTTCGTGTCAAAACCATGTCTGCAGAATCAGTTTGTCCAATGCAGAGAATATTCCCTCTCGAAATACCTTCATCTTTGGAGTCAGATGAGACAAATGAAACTGAGATGCAGGATGAAAACAATCGAGTTTCAAATTCACCAAAGAATAATTTATCTCCAGATTTATCAAAGGACATCAAGACTGTCGTGACTAGAAGTGGACGACAAATTAAAATTCCATTTAGATTCCTAAAGTGTAGAAATTTAAGAACTTAATTTTCTTTTTGTTTACTATTTAGCCTTGAAATTTGTGTGAAGGTGGGAGTATTATTAGAAACAAGCCTCAGTTGTTATCTTTTTTTTCATAGTTTGTCATTGTAAAAGTGGCAACATCTGATCTTTTTTGTAGTTTGTTGATGTTCGGTGGGTTTTGAAAATAAACATGATGCTTTAAAATATTATATGTAAAGTTTATTTTATTTTAAGTTTATTAGGAGAAAGGAGAATGGTTAGATTTTGCAAATCTCAAATAATTGTATTCGTGAATTTTGTAAATAAGCACACTTTAGTCTAATATTTTTACTTTTATGTATGTAAACAATTAAATGCATAGTCTTTTAAATAATCACATAATTTTTCTTATTTTGTGTTGTTTGCTTGGAATTTAGCAAATTAAGTGTAAATTGCTTCAGAAAAGGAAGTGTATACTCAATTTTTGGAGTCACTATGCATCACCTAAGATTGAATTGTCAGTTCTAATAAATGTGTTAAAAAGCAACAGGAAAAATCAGTAAAATATACCATATAATATTCATAAAGTATAATTAATAGATAAAAAATAGAATCAGTTTAAGCTGTTACTGATTAGGAGACAAAGCACGAAGTCTGATAGATTGAAAAGGTGTGAAAATACTCAGCTAATAATGGATTCAATTCTCATTGATTGTGAACTAGAAACATGTGCAGTGTTTCTAAATTATTCAAGCAATTTATGGAGGATAGAAAGTTTTATGCAAAACTGTCTGTAATTACGGACTGACATATAACACATATCATATTCGCAGCATTATATCAGTTATTTACATTAGCTTATTATAATGTCATAGGCAATAAGCATAAATTTTTAACTACCCAAAATAGCTGTTCTGATCAATATAGTGGTTATGTATTGTTAGGTTCAAATTCAAGTAGAAGGCATGGATATTTTAAAAAATACTATTGGGCTGAATGTCCTATCGAGACACTTGTGGTTGGGGAGAAGTGGGATACCCTTTGATTTCTCCCCCTGGGTGTTTTGTATTCATGCAGAACTCCCTGCCTCTTTCATGGGTATAATTCAGTCGCCCATTGTGTTGCACCCTGAGTAAATTCTAGGTGATGAGATGGTTAAAAGACTGATGGTTATTAGCCATTCCTAATAAGTGCAACGATTACAGCTTACAAAAGCTTGCAAAATCATGTATATTTAAGTTTTGCTATTGTTTTTTTCCCATAATTATCTGCATATATATAATACATAAAATGCATTAAATTATATAATGTATATTTCTACTGCAGAAGTTGATGAATATGTCGTAAAAGCTCAAATTTTAGCTGGTGGCCGAGGAAAGGGAACCTTTTCTAGTGGTCTTCAGGGAGGAGTTAAATTGACCAAAAAGTAAGTTTAAAATACCCTGCTTTAAGGTAGGGTTTTTGTACTAAGATTATAAATTAAAATTTTTATTTTATAACACTTCTTTTTTTTCACTAAGATAGCTTTGACAATATTTGAGTCAAAGACTGTATTTTAAAACAAGTATTATATTTCTTTACTATAATAATATTAATATGTAAATTATGTTACATACTATTATATTTATTTACTGTTTATTATATAAACAAATATTATATTTATTTATAACTTTCATAATATCTGTAGATAATCTAAATCTTCTGCAACCAGTGTATGAATTAATACAATTTTAATTTTCATATTTTTTGTAATTTAAATTATTTATTACTTAATGAAGTATTCAGAAGAAAATCCATTTAAATATTGAGAAATTATTTCATTTACTCTAGCTTGGGTTCTTCAGTATATTAGAGATTAATCTTAAAAAATAGTATTTTTAGAATTAATAATTTTTGCAGGACATTCATCTTTTCATAGAAAAAATATATGTACAGTGACCTAGAATTGAATTGAAAAACTCAAGGATTTCATTCTGTTAATCAATTTAAGTAAAACATATCCTATAAATAGGGATGGAATGTTCAAAGTCAGTAACAGTGTGATGTGAAAGCTAGCTGCCTGAGCTGTGCAGAAGAATATATGTAGCCAAGAAAAGGTATGCATTACTTAAAACAGGCATGGCAGATAATATATAAATACATGATATCAAGTACACTCTCTAAGAACTCTTTTGAGGGGCTGTATTAGCGTCATAGTCAGCTTGCATATTGTCTTATTCTATAAATTTGGGATATGCTGACATCAGTAAGCGATGACAGCTCAGAGGATGCATGGCAGCTATAGTGGAGGAACCATTGGCACAGTTCTTGGATTGTGGGAATAAATTATGAATGACACTGTGATATGTTATTGCTGTTGGTATAAGAAGGAATTATCAGTATAATCTTGGCAGGTACCTGAATCCAAGGAATACCAGCTAATGTTTTCGCCTCTAGAGTTTTAGTATAAAACATTTGTAGATTAGAGGAACTGTATTACTATCATGTACATTGTGTACAGTCATAAGCATCAGGTAGTAACTTTAATATGAACAGCATTTGTACAATAGATGCTGTAGGAAATGGATAGATATCCCACTAATTGCTATCAAATGTTGTGCAGTGACTAGTACCTTCACTTTTTGAAATAAGAGTTATTGATAGTACTGAAAGATTTGCCACAGGCTGTATGGTAACATGTATGGTTCTTAATAGAGTGCTTGCATTTGTTTTGCAAACATTTGAACAAATCTTGGTTGCAAATAGGGTAGCAGATGGATTAGATAATTTTCCTCATTGCATGGCTTGCCAGATCTTCTGATATAAATCTATTAGCCTTTTTTTGGGGGGGGGGATATTTTAAAGCCAGACTTGGTGTTCATTTCATTACTACACCAGACAAACTAACAGAGCATTAAAGATGCTCTCATAGCATCCGTGGATTCTCTGAATATATGTACCAGTAGTGGTATAATGCTGGTGTAACATTGCTGCTATAATTATTATCAGTGGCTTCCATTTCAAATACTTACTGCAAAGAAAAAAGATGGTAGGTAAGTAAGTATAAGATAAAGACACTGTTGACTGAGATTTTATTTTAGCAGATTACATTATGCGATTCAACATTATTTTCTTCAGCTGCTTAAAAAATGAAAGGCTAGTCATACGAACAGAGACAGATTGAAGTCAGAAAAAATATGCTTCTTCTCCAGTTGATAATAATTCAGCCGTTATTTCTTCTTATCCCACAGTTAGTTACAAAATTACACATATTTAGCAGAAATTCAACTTTTGTGTTATGATCTCTGCTCTCACTAAAATATGCAAGCTTCTGTTGTCTAAAAAGAACTAGAACTATTCTTAAAAACCATTATTTAAATTTAAAATTTGAAAAAATAATTCACTTATAAAATCTTAAATTGCAATAATCATTTTCTTTTCAGGCTAACTTGTTTGAAGGGAAAGAATTCAAAGAAATATGTTAATAAACAAACAACAATACTTCCAAACTTTTCAGTGGATATTTTTGAAAGAAGTTATTTATTATTTTTCATTTTATTGTAGAAATAAAACATTCATTTTTCATTGTAGGTATAGACTCCTGTAATTTAGCTTTTGAATTAAAATTTATTGTTGTATTATTTTATTATTATGTCTCCCCTCACAACTGGATCATTTTTCATTTATACCCATGCTTTTTTCAGTTTCTTCCACTGTCCTGGAAGAAACTTCAGAAAAGTTTTTTCTGCAAGAAAACCTAACCCTGCTAAAGGCAGGGTGTCTCAGTGAGATATTCTATTTTTAAACTGTTTATTTCAAACTCATAACTAAGCAGTTGCAAACTACCTTTAAAGGAGAGAGTAATTATGAAAGAATGTTTTACCATCATATTAAGCATATGAAAGTGTACATCCTTCTTTTGGAGACACATGCTTGCGTATTTATTTCATTATGGTTTCTAATTTATACCTTAGGATGTCTCTGTTGATATGATGTTTGTCAAGAGATTCTAAGTGGTTAGTAATTTTGTTTTACAGTATTCTGTAATTTTAATAATTTTTTTATATTACAGCAGTGTAGTTGATAATAGTTATATGGAGTAGTAGTGCAGTTAGAAATAAATAGGCTAGTAGATTTTCATAATATTATCTCCTTCCTCAATAACCCACATTGATGTTGTCTATGCAAAACTTGTTTACAGTCAATAAGTACCATATATTTCTGAATATAAGCTGAGAAGGCTTTTTTTTTTTTTTGTTGAAAATTTACCTAAAATTCAAAGCTTATATATAAAGCAAAATGAGGGGGGGGGGAATCTCTTAATTTTTAAATATAGGTTGAAAATGTTACCAAGTAGGTAAAACAAGTGGAATGTTTTTCAATCAAATCAGTATAAAGTACAATGCTGTATGTCAGCGATGATAGTTTAAACTTTGGTAATATTATCTGAAGCTAGCACATTTATTCCATTCATTTGTTATTTTGTATACAATCTGTTGTATCTCTACTAGTTTTTGTGTACCATTTTATTTTTTGTCTGAAAGATAAGCTGAAAGAGAAATTTTTATACAGCAGATTTCAAATTACACTGCAATTTTAACCGCTATTGTCAACCATTTTGACAGTCAGACAACTCCTTTTCATAAAACTAATAACTGATTTCATTTTAGATTATTTTTTTCATAAACTTAAAAAATATAAACTAGAGGAAAAAAAAATGTGATGTTTAGCAGTTTATTGTGTGTGCCTGGTTACCGGAAAAATGTATTTTTTGCGAGATTATCGCTAGGTATATATTATCGCTATATAAGCTGACTCTTGTAACTTAGCTTTCGAAAAAAATTTAAAAAATTCTCGCCTTATACATGGAAATATGCGGTAATTGTATGGTTTCTGCTTAGTTGTGTATAATGATGTTATATTTTTTGTAGTCCAAAAGATGTTCCCAAACTTGCAGAGAAGATGTTGGGCCATAAACTTATAACTAAGCAAACTCCTAAAGATGGCGTTGCAGTAAATAAAGTAATTTTAATTGTTTAAATTGCATTTCTTTTGATAATAGGTGATAATTTTTTAACCTGCTTTCACAAATTAATCATAATTTGATGTTATAGGTTATGATTGCTGAGGCTATAGATATAGCAAGAGAAACATATCTTGCAATTTTAATGGACAGGGAAAGTGGCGGACCTGTCATAATAGCAAGCCCTGCAGGGGGAGTAGACATAGAAGAAGTGGCTAGCAAAACGCCAGATTTAATACATAAAGTAAGTGAAGTAGACTTCTGATAATGCACACTCTTTGGGACCAAGGATTGTATGATTTAAAACATTTTGTAGACTATAGGTCAATTTTTTTTAGTTTTGTTCATGTTCTCCTAGGTTTTATATTAAATCTGAATTATTTGCGCATATCTAATTAATCGGAACACACCGCTAACTTGAAAATTATTTAATCAAAGTTTATTGAATGCAAAGCTATTACAGTATAAAGTCCAAGATCCGGACTCGTCGGGATTTCGGCAATTCCGGATCTGGGATTTTTCCGGATATTAGATCATCAATTTAAATCTAGTAAGATGGCATGTAGAAATTATAAAATGAAAAATATAAAATCTTGATTTATGAAATAAGGAAACATTTATGATCTAAAGGGTGCCAAAAATTTACCCCTAAATTTACATTATATACACTATGAGGACTATGTATTATGGCCATAGTAAGGGGCTAACCTGTCGTAATGAACGACTTTAGGCTTAGAATTTAGTGACTTATGTCAGACTAATGTCAGCCTGTTTAGGACTGATGAGGTGATTGTAGTTTAGGACAGAGTCCTTTCCTTCGAATCGGATTCCACAACCACACCTTATCACCTTTGTTGAATCGATGTTATGCACATCTCGTGTCATATCAGGTCTTCATTTTCTCCATTGCCAAATTGGCTCACTCTAGTGTAAAACTGTGCATCACTCCAAACCATGCTTGGAAATTTTGGATGTACTCCTCAGGTGATGAAGATGCATATGGAAAGTGACCAGACGGGATCACAAGGCAGACAAAGGTCATGACAGAAGAGCATCTGGGATAGTGAATAGTTAGCACTTTCGTGGACAGCATAAAGTAGCTAGTAAGAATAGGAGTAACTTTTTGTTTCAGTCCTGTTGGTGTCTGGAAACCATTACTGAAAGGTTATTAAGGATTGCTCGATTAAATCTGTCTACCATGCCATCTAACATTGTAATGTTGCGAGGCACTCTCAAACTCTATGTAATGTCTTCATTTTTCTGAAATGTCCTCCTTTTGGACTGGTATGTAATTCTTTAAGGTCATGTGGGATCTTGGAAGTATCATCTTCCATTGCAATGTCTTTGCGTCATCCGATTGAAAGTTCCATTACAAGATTCTGTGCTGAATGTGGAGAGAGCTGAATATTGTTTTCTTGTAGGACAATAGATCAAAATCTCCTGCCAGGTAGGTTTCCTGTTTGAAGATTTCATTAAATAAACTATAGGTTTAATGTCACATCTGCCAATTGGTCTTGACTTCTTCGTCACTCCATGGGTGACTGCTGATGTTGAAGTTGTAACTTGTCGGACAACTGAATTCAGCAGCTCATATGTCACTTCGACCCTGGAACAGTATCAGCTGCTTCCTGGGCAAGGTCTTCTGGATAGGGCGTCATTGTTTCTGTGTGATAATCCCTTCTGATGATGGATAGTGACGTCATATATCTGGAGTCTCTGTATCCACCTGACTATTTGACCTTTATAATTTTTGAAATTTAAAAGCCAGGTCAATGATGCATGATTTGTGCAGAGCATCAATTTTCTAGAGATAATGATAGAAATGATTTACAGCTTTAACAATGGTGAGCAAGTCTTTCCTGGTGACACAGAATTCCTCACTGGTTTTGATAGACATTTGCTCCAGTATGCCACAACATGTTCTTGATTGTTTATTTCTTAGGACAAAACAACACTGACACTATCATTTCTTGCATCCTTGTTGAGAATAAATGGTTGTTGAGTTGAGGATATGTCAGGACTGGAGCAGATATCAAAGCTACCTTCAGTTTATTAAGTGCACCCTCACATTCCTTCAATTCACCCTCGCATACCAGGACTCAACTTTAGATTGGTTTCTTTCAGTTTCTGAAGAACCTTTCTAAAATTTTCTAGATGTTCTTTAAAACACTTCCTGACAATGATGATGTCAAACAGGCTTCATAGGAAAGGCCTCTCAACACAGTCTCCATGAGATGTTTGAGTGTTGCCGGTGTGTTACGGTATAAAACGGTATCACCTTGAACTGCCAAAATCCTTGTCCAGTTGTAAAAGCCATCTTTTCTTTGTCATCAGGATGTGTCTCTACCTGCCAATATCCACTGTTTAAATTAAGCATCGAAAACATTTGCTTCCAGAAAGAGTCTCTAGAATGTCATCAATTCTGGGACGAGGGTAGCTGTCTTTCTTTGCAAATTTATTCAAGCGGCGATAGTCAATGCAAAATCTGTTTGAACTGTCTTTCTTTCTGACCAGGATGATGGGAGATGCCCATGGACTTGCTGAAGGCTCCATGATGTCACTTTCTTGCATGTCCTAGAAAAGTTTCTGTACCTCTTGCTGCTTAGCAATTGGCAGACTTCTTGCATGTTGCTTAATTGGGGGATGATTCCCTGTATTGATTCTATGCAGTGTCAAACTGGTTCGACCTACATCAGAAGTTGAGCAGGAGAACATGTCTTGGATGACACATTCTATAGCACTCTTGTCTTCATCTCTTAGCTGTGCATTCTTCAATAATTTTACTGTTAGGCTTTCCAAATACAGGGCTTCTGGAGGGTCACTGTTTTCTTTAATGCAGGTCACTGGAGTACAGGCTGCAACCACTTCACCTTTCCTAATAACTTTGCCTGATCAGTTACATTGGCAACTCTCACCAGGTATTGATTCTCAATAGATCAATGAGTGCCAAGGTTACTAGTACTCCTTGCTGGGTGTTAGGATTTTGGGTATATTCCATTATATCATACCAGAAATTTCTATTTCCAGCTATGGATCCAGGAAGCAAAAATTCTGTTCTTACTGGTACTGTTGTATCATCTTGAGCTACGATTAGGTAGGCAGGTTTAACTTCTTCATCATTAACAAATAGGGTTGCATCCTCAGAGGAGAATACAGGTTGTTATTTTTCCAAGAAAGTCCAAGAAAAAATTGTATTACCTTAGAATGTCCAATCCGAGTATGCAAGGATCTGTAATATCTGCTGCATGTGTCGTGTGATGGTAGGCAACACTTCTAAACATGAGGTTAATGTTTAATTTTCCATCGATGTAGAACTTCTCCATGGACAGAGTGTGAAAGGTAATGCAGGGCAGTATCCAGATGAGTTTACCTTCCAATTTTGGGGCAAAATCTTTCTAAGTGATGGTAACATTGGCTCCTGCATTAATGGTCTTATTGCAAGGAACTCCATTGTTATGTCTCATGATAAAGAGTTGATTACTGCTGCCACTTCTTGCAGAAATCTGAAGCGCTTTGACATGGAGCTTTTCATTATCTTTCAAATTCCACTCCATGGGATGGTCACTAATTTGTTTGTTGCATAATTGATGGGGACCAGTCTTATTTTCTGTGCCCTTTTGTTCTGCAGTACCTTCATACGTGGCCTTCAGCACCACAGTTCCAGCACTCCTATTCCCATCTCAAAGCACTGACTTGTCTGTTTAAATCATTTAGACCAGCAGTCACTTTATCCACTGGCCCATGGACTTGAGTAGCTCTGATTGCATGGTGGTCTCTACAAGTTGCTTGCTGGGCTGCCTGGAATTTCACACCAGGACAAGTTTTTACTAGAGCATGCTTTAAATCCTTGTAATCCACCATTTGTAGAGCTTTCTGCATTTCAGGATTCCAGATGCCATCTGTGAAGTACTGCAGGGACAAGATTTCCCTTGTTTCTGTCGGGCACTCCGAAAAGACGAGGTGAGATAGCCTTTCAACATCTGTGGTGAGCTCCTGGAGTGTTTCGGTGGACTTCTGTTGACGGGACTTTAATTGAAGCCTGCTGTAGTCTTTCAAACATTTCTCTTCGAAGCGCAGCGTCAATGCACTGGACAGAGCTTCGAAATCTAGCCTTTGGTTTTCAGGAAGAGTTTGAAGAATATCCGCTGCATCTACTCTCAAAGAAGCGGCAAGATGACAGGCCTTAGTTTGAGAATCACATCCGCAACTATAGAAAATTATGTTTTATATACTTGCCAGGAGGTCTTTCCATCATATGTGAATAACTTCAGTGAGGGACGAGCATTCATGGGTAAAAATTTAAAACCATATGAATTGTTTCCTGCTGTTGCTATGTACTTCTTTAAGGTGTCAACTTCATTGGCACCAGCAGAAACCCTGTCATGGATATGTTTTTTGGTTTGTTCTTTAATGGAAGAAACTCTTTCTTCAATTTCTCCAACCCTATTTTCATCTGTAGTTATTCTGCTTTACCTAGCTTCAAATTGTTTTCTATTATTCAGGTAATTTCTCTTTTCATTTCCTCTTGACCTGTTTGTTTGAATCTTTTCTTGACCAGCTCCCATCTTTTCTTGACCAGCTCCCATCTTTTCTTGAATAGCTTTCCTCTTTTCTTTAACAGACTCTTGGCCAGCTTTCATCTCTTCTTTGAATGCAGCAAAGACAGCCAGTAGTTGTCATAATTGCTGATCCAGTCCTCTTTTCACTGGCATTCAGCTCCACTCCTGACACTAAAATTTGCTGCCTGCATATGGGTTCTCAATAGATTGAATGCACACAGAATTCATGATAGCTTGATAAAATTTATTTTATGAAAAGAAACATTTTGCAGTCCTAGAATTTTCCACAAAAATACTCATACATGTTTTTTAAGTATCACAGAGTAAAATCAATAGTTACACTTCAAACTACTAAGAACGCTCAACACAATGCAATGCAAAACACATCTAAAGAGAAAGCTAACGCAGAGATATCTCAGTACTCCAAACTCTTGCTGAACTAAACAACTTGCAATAGCAGCAACTGAAAACAGATGCTGTCTCTGGTTTTATGTAGTTTTCACCCGACCGAGATATTTCTAGTACTTTCGGCTTCTCAAAATTACTGGAAGGCAATATAAGGGTCGAAATATGGTTACAGCTAATGTAGTGATTAATTACATTTATTCAATTACAGTACATCGCCCAACCGGTATAGTGATTAGTTCGCTGACTGCCATACCGAAGGGCCCGGGGTCGAATCCCTGAGAAGGCAGGGAGGTTTGTAAATGAACAGTATCTGTGCAGCATGGGGACACCTTAAATATGCAGCGAGCCAAAAGACCTCTCATGTGGTTTGGTGGGAGGGGAGAGGGGTGGGAGACTCTCGGACCTTGATGCTCTTCATCAAAATTTGATGCGGAAGAGCTAAATTGCACTCTCACCTGTAAGATGCTCAAGGCTGTTGCTAATGACAGGCATACCTTGCACTCCTTGCCACTGGAATTTTGTGGGCTTGGGCTGATGTTACTGTCAGACAAGTGAGCATAAGTAACAACAACAATTACAGCATCTATTGTGGTGGTGCAGGGACTGCACCAAAACATCGTCAAATAGTTGCCAGGTTTAGCGACAAAAGTTAGTTGCCAAAACCATAGCCAGCTTGGTGATATCTCTCCAAATTACCAAGGTACCCATTTCCTCAATGTTAAATGAGCTTGCCACCTGTATTCTTACTTTCCCGTTATAGTACATCCCTTTAGATTTTTCATGGTGCATGTAGACTTCCCAACATAAGGAATAGGTTCAATCATATATTTGGCAAACAAGTGAAAAAAATGATAATCGAAATGAATTTCAAAATTATAACTTATGTAGAAGCTAATCATTCATAAAATTTACAAACATATCTCATGTTGTAACTGAATAATGTAAGTAAACTCTCCAAGTAGCGCAGCTTGTGGGTGTTTTAAGGTCAAATAAAGTTACATCAAACGATGAACCATTTATTCAAAGTGGAGTAGGGGATTTAATGAAATGTGCCCAGTGTTTCATAAAATTTGTGAATGATTAGCTTGCTAGGGCTAAATATGCTTATTTGTTTTATCTTCCAATGACAGAGCCAGGAGACATGCTAGGAGTGCTTAAATGTAAGACAATTCTAATAATGGGGCTGTTGACTGAATAGCTAACTAAAGGCAGTGGATGGCTGCCCCATTAGTAGTAGAAAAGGGAAAAATCTAGGTTTTTTTCTTTTTTAACCATGAGCAGATTTTCATGAGCATCTGCTAAATTTAGTGTCATGAAATTTTGTCAGCTTTGAAATAACAGAACTGCATGTTCCTGTTTGATTCCCATTATAAATATGTTGGTTTATATGATAGTTCCTTGTGCATTTTGTGCAACCAGAATATTGAGATCATTTGCTGAAATGTTCTAACGAATGAACAAAACCTATACAGTTGATATTGGTAGGTTAGAGTATTGATGCAGTAGACATCCAGAGATTAATTTTATTAATGTTTAATGTTATTTATGTGTTATTCCAGTTTTGATGTAGTTATTATAATTGTAATGAGGTTAATTACAGTTTTGACTTTTCATAATTCTATTTTTGCCCTTTTTTTGTGCTTGTGCATCTTTCATGCATGGGAGCGAGTGATGTATAATGAAGTGCCTTTGCAATTTTTTTTAGACACACAATTTTTTTTAGAGTACAGACATTTACAGACTAGCAGTCTTAGATTATCAGAATTCTGCTTAAATCCAGCTTAATTTCAAAGTGCTTGAATATTCTCATTTTAGTTATATCCTTGTAGCATGAAATTCATATTTCTTTTATCATCACACAGGAAGTTATTGATATCTGCAGAGGTATCACAGATAGTCAAGCAAGAAATGTTGCAAAAAAATTAGAATTCAAAGATAATCTCCTGCACCAGGTAAGATTCAATTTTATATTGCTTGTAAATCAATGCGTCAGTTTAATATTGCATGTGCAGTCATGAATTGCTAAGTTCATATTGGATGTTAAATTGTGTATTGTAGTATATAATAATGGATGTTAAATTGTTTATTGTAGTATATAATAATGGATGTTAAATTGTTTATTGTAGTATATATATTTGACATGGAGTGTCCCAGAATTCTATCTTCTGTTAATTGGAGAAGAAACAATTAAAGGAATTTTGTTTTAGAAATACTGAAAATATATGAATTAATTCACATTAAACTGAAACCATCATTAACTTTTCATGTTATCTCTGAGCTAACACTTTTTGATATCAATTGACTGTTCATGTTTAAAGTTTATGTATATATTCTGTATAACGAAAATTTCATATATTGAATTGAATTTACATGCAGTGAACCTTCTCTAAGATAGTCCTCATAGAGGAGAATAGAGAGGCCAATAATTTTTATCAGTTTACATTGTGGGATTAATCTATTTTGAGCCTTTGGAGTCTGCTAAAGAACAGTTCTAAATTAGAACTGTATTACATCAGTTTATGAATCAATGTGATTAATAAAACTACAAATTAAGAATAAAAAAAGTAACAAATATTATAACAGGAATAAATAACAATTTACTTTATATACAGGTTTCTAAAGAACTCTTATGTAAATAATATTTTAAAGTATGGAAGATCTTTCATTTGAGGGGGGGAGGGAAACTCGAAATCTTATTTAGCAATTTCAAAAACACTTGCTGTTTATTAAAATATTCATGTGCTAAAATCTTCTAATCCTCTTGGAGAAAAACTGTAAGCATTGTTTTCAGTAATGATTAAAAATGTTTCTAAACTCTTAATTTTTTGATTAGCAGACACTTTAATTTTTATTATTCACTTGGGATATATGGAGCTTTTTAAAAAATGCCAGCAGAAATGCCATTGAATTGTGAATTTTTAAATAAGCTGCACTAAACACAGTTACATTTAGGAAAATTAAAAAAAAAAAAAAAAAAAAAAAAAACTGATTTGTTTCAGATTTTAAATTACGTCCAAAGGGACGTTTATTTAACATTCTGTGTGTTACCTTTATTTGTTAAATACCATGTTCTTCGCACTTAAACCATAAAATTCAGTTCAACAGCAATATCGCAAAATAATTTTAAATTGAGCCTATCTTTAGAAATTTCGATACACGCTCTCACGCGCTGGAGATAAAAATGTTTTTCTGTACAACGTTGGTATTGCTGGCTTTGAAATCTTTGAGTTTGTTAATGAAAAATTCGTTAAAGTTTTAGAGAATATTGTTACGAATTTCACATTTATTTGGCTATTTATTTAGAACTGTAATTAAAATTCCTTTTTATTTTCCCGTGCAACGCACGCAGACGATTTTTGAAGAGAAAGCTACGTCCAAAAAAAAAAAAAATAATAATAATAATAACATGCATACATTTATGCAGATTTTTCATTTTTTAAACTTTAATGCAGAGCGATAACATTTAGTGGCAACAATTTGAAAAGTGAATCGGGCATTCAGAGTGAATCAACGCAAAATCGCAAAACGAAAGTAATAGTCCTTGGGACTAAATCCGTTTGGACTAAAAAAAAAAAGGAAGAAAACTGCTTTTGCTGCCATTTCAACATTGGTTTTGAATACATTATGAGATGTACACAGGAAATTGAAAAGTGTAAATAGTTTGGAAATATTAAATAACCATTTAAAGAGGGTTATTTCATCACACAAAACAAGCTTATATAATAATTTACATGATGTCAAATAGATTCCCCTCATTTATTGTGCTGTAATCAGTTAAGTAAACAAACCACATTGAATTATAATTAAGTGCTATTCTCTGTAAAAATAAATTTGTTGCTGCAGTAAGAAGAGGAAGTATAATTCTTTGATTTATGTAATATAAAATGCTTTAGTTTTATAATAAAATCAGACATCTTGGTGGTTGTCTTTGAAAAATCTTTGTAATTATGAATACTGATATTTTTTATCTTCTTGGGAAGTACTTTCATTTTCAGAGATGGTGGTCTACAGGAGAAGTTCCATTGTATTAAATTTTTTTTGGCATTTATATATTTTGTATTTTTAAAGAATTTGTAAGATTTTTTTTCATTATATAATTTTTTTTAACTCTGATTATTTTCTTTAGGCAGCCCAAGAAATAAAAAAGCTCTATGATCTTTTTATTAAAGTAGATGCAACTCAAATAGAAATAAATCCATTTGGTGAAACAAGAGATGAAAGGGGTGAGATAATTTTCCTGTTTACAATCACTATATTTTATGTCAGCTTTTGCTTTTTGTTGCATCTGTTTGTTTTCTTCTAGTTATTTTTAAGTGCAAAATTTTTCAACATTTTATTAAGTAAATTGAATTGGACATATCTGTTTCATGCAGAGTTCAGCAACATATGATGCATATTTGTTTTGTTTTTAGTTATTTGTTTTGATGCCAAATTTAACTTTGACGACAATGCTGAATTCAGGCAAAAGAGCATATTTGCTTTAGATGATCATTCAGAAAGTGATCCTAGAGAAGTGGATGCTGCAAAATATCACTTAAATTACATTGGAATGGATGGGAACATAGCATGCATGGGTAAATAAGTGAATCCCATCAGTTTTAGTTTTTATGTGTATGCATTATTTTGAATGATATTTATTTGTTTTTATGTTATTGTTAAGATGCATGGTATTTATAAATTGTTCTTAAAATTACCACTACTAAATTCTTGAACAATGCCTTTAACATAAGTGAATCACTGTTCAGAAGTATCTGAAAGGTACCAGAAAACATAAAGTATTCTTTTGATATCCGTTTTTATTTTCTTCATTTTTATATTAATATGCAGGCATTGTTTTTTTTCATGTTACTTATAATCATACTTTAAAACCTGCATCAAAAACATAGTATGTGTGAGAGAGAATTCCATGTAATTGGTTTAGTTTGCTTTGGCAGTATAGCTTTTTCTTTCATGTGTATAATAATTCACTTGTAATTTATATTTTAAGTAATTTAATATAAAATTAATTTTTAAATTTCTGTTATTTATTTAGGATTACTGTTATTTTGTTAGTTTTGTTCTATGTTATGTTTAGTCTGTGACTTTTTTTTTTCATTTTATCAGATAATAATAAGTTTTAAGTGAATCACTGTTAACAGCATTTCATAAGTGAATCACTTATGAAATGCTGTTATACTAATTTATCTGATAATTAAATATTGCTGAAATGGGTTTAGAATCATAGGGGACTCATTATTACCTCACTTCATCACCACTGTCAGATAGTTTCTTAGTGAATGTCATAACTGCACCATTGCTTCCACTATGTATTTGAAGTGATAAGTGATTTTGGAAGTTAAAGTGAGGTCTGCAACATACAACTAAATGTCATACCACTAAACATCAAGTGCACTTTGGCTTTTGCTGCCAATATTTGGATTTGTTTTCTGGTGCAAGCACTGATTGTTTACTAAGCCATATGTGAGCTAAATAAGAATGATGTGTAATACGTAATACACATGGATTTATTTTATTAATTGCCATTGTTAGGATGTTTTTCTGCCAGCACTGCATAAAAGTTGTAGAGACATTAGGTGTTTTTTTAAAGCAGGAGATATGAAAAATGAGCAATCCCCTCCCTGGGACTCGAACCACAGACCTCTTGAACATGTGCCAGGTGTGCTTGACCATTACACCACAAAGGCATGCCGAGGAGATGGGAGAAATACCTTATATACTTCCCCTTTTAAAGTGCGACTTGGGTTTGGGGGACCCAATTGCCAAATCCTGGTGGTGAAGAATCATCATCCACCACTTTTTTTTTTTTTTTTTTTTTTTGTTTTAGCTCGGCCGCCACTTGTAGAGACATTAGGTATTTTTTTAAAGCAGGAAAGATGAAAAATGAGCAATGCCCTCATTGGGATTTGAACCACAAACCTCTCAAACACGTTTTGAGCACATTTGACCATTACACCATGAAGGCATGCTGAGAAGGCAGGAGAAATACCTTATAAAGTTAATTGCAACAAAGTTAAATGCTTAAAAGTTTATTACTGAGTTCGCAAAGACTACATTTCCTAGGCATGACTCTGTAACATCAATGTCTTCTCATTGCAGATTGATTGCCTGGACTCTTGTTGATATTTATACATTATATATCGAGTTATATTTATACATTATATATCAAGTTATATTTGTCACTTTATGGGATATCCTTAAGCCCAATTAAGATTGTCTGTGATCTTGCCCACCAGCTAGTTCATATCTGTTATGTTATACATAGGATACTCTCCATGAACTATATGCATGCATTGGAGATGTTAAGGCAACAAGAATCATCATAATATTGGCAAATTTGCAGGATTAATTTTGAAAGTATAAAGTTAGAACCTAGCTTTTCAGCTGTAGAAGTGCAAATGTCGATAGAGGAGTATGTACTTCGGTGATAACAATGAAACAGAGTAACGTTGCTGGTGGCATCTATTGATGAAAAATGAAAACGACTGTGAAGTAATATCCTTAAAAAGTTAGGGTAAAGATGGGCTGTAATTGGGACTGCTTACTAGAACTGAAAGATTTTTATGAATGTAGAACATCTGTAGAAAATTTTAATTTGCCAGCGGAAGGTGCTTTTTGAATAATTTTAGCTGCTAAAAAATGGAAAATGTGATTTCCTGATAAAGAGTGTTGTGCAACAGAGGATTTATATTTTTCTTTTTTCCTAACATTTGCCTCATGTTCCTTAGTGTGAAATTTTAAGGCTGTGTTAGTTTGACCAAAGTAAATTAAACCACACTGGCAAAAATTCTGTATATACCCCAAGAGTTCATATCCAGAATTGGTGTCTTTAAGTTATGGAATTGCAAATTATTGGTAGAAGAGAAAATGCCCCAAAAGTTGAATTTCTGAAAAATATGTGCAATTTTACAGCCAATTGATGGAAAGAAGGAATGACAATAGAATTATTACAGTCTCTTAAAATGAGAGGCTGCTTTTTGATGTTTTAAGATGAGAATTTTTTTTCATAAAGAAACACATAAAACATCTGTTGCCTAACACAGTGGGTCAGAAAATCACTTTTTCCATTTTTTAGCAGCTAAGATGATTAAAAAAAAATCTATTGGCAAATTAGATTTTATAGAAGCATTTCACATTCATAAAAATCTTTCATCTGTAGTTAATGATCCCAATTCCAATCCATCTTTACCCTCAGGTTTTAAGAAAATTATTTCACAGTTGTTTTCATCAATACATGATGCTAGTAACTTGAGTTCCTTCTTTGATTGTTATTGCCTGAGCCACGGGCTTCTCTTTCGTCATTTGCACTTCTGCAGCTGAAGAAAATGATTCTGTGTTTAAACTTTTCAAACTAGTCCTGCAAAGTTATGAATATTATACTGATTATGGTTGCCTAACACCTCCAATAATCGTTATTGAGCATTTTATTTTAATTCAATATATGCATGTATTCCATATTGATCAACATTTGTATTTAAACTGAAATCTGTAATACAGCATATTAGTTTTGCCCAATTCATAGCTCTGTTAACTGAATAAAAGCTAACTCCCTGCTTCTAAAATTATATTTTCTCATTCATGTAAATTGCACATTCTAATTTATATCACATCTGGATGATTTTGGTTTTCTTTTCTTGTAAGTTTATTTGAATATATTGCATTTATTCACTAGAACTTGTTTTCATTTTTTTTTAATTCTTAAATGCTTTCATTATTTCATATAAATGATCATTTAAGGAAAATAGTGATGCACAATATAATTCAGTTTTTTCTCCCTAGTGAATGGAGCAGGTCTTGCCATGGCAACTATGGATATTATTCATATGTATGGAGGAAATCCAGCCAACTTTCTAGATGTTGGTGGTATGGTACAAGAGGAACAGGTGTATCAGGCTTTCAGAATTCTTACTTCTGATGAAAATGTGAGTATCCCAGACATATTTCATAATTTTTTTTGATAAATAAAAAGCCATGTAAATATTTGGCGTTTTACAATGTATTACAATTGTGTCTTAGTCATTTATGATAAAAGTAATGTATAATAAAATTATTTGAATGGGAATATTTATTGGTTTAATGGGAAATTGTCTTTTATAATATAATAAAATTATTTGAATGTGGATATTTATTTATTTAATGGAAAATTGTCTTTTACAATAATAGTTCAGCCTTCAATGTGCATTGATTTCCAGTAACAATCTGTCATAAGCTGCTATCCATTAAGAACAAATATTCTGCTTATTCAGTGTGTTCATCTTAAATATATAACAAGCAGGCAAGCATTGCTTCCTTTGATATTGCTTAGTGGTGACACTATATGCAATTATATTTGTACACTTATATGAAAGGCAATGCAAGCAAAGTGTGTGTACAGAATGTTTTCATTTATGAAGAGAGATCATCATCAACTTGTCTCGCAAATAGCCTAGAATTTTCCCTAAATTTAAAATTAAAACTGTTAGGTTTCTCTTGCACACATTAAATAAAACATGTAGTAAAAAAATTCAGTTTTACAATTTAAAATATTTTTTCAACTCTAACAAAAATATGAAATTGTAAAGTTTGTAATGCTTTGAACAATTAATGTTACTGATGTATTTACACTAAATATATTGAAATTTTTTTATATTCATTTATGTTTATATATGAAAATTACAATATAAATTAAATTCTTATTAGATGTCATTTAAATGTTGTTAAAATGCATCAGTTTAGATCTTTTGTGTTGACTGGAATTTTCTCAAACACAAATGAATATTGGCATTCAGAAATAAAAGATTAATAATAATGTCTGTTTTTGTACAGGTGAAAGCTGTTTTAGTGAACATTTTTGGTGGGATTGTAAATTGTGCAATTATTGCCAGAGGAATCACCAATGCATGTAGAAGTATTCAGCTTAAAGTGCCTTTAGTTGTAAGATTAGAAGGTAATATTGTAGTTACTATTGTTCTTAAGATTTAACTGAAAGCAGTGAATTTAGTTATGTTAAGAAGTCATTTGGGAGGTGTTGTTTAGTGATCTGATGCATAAAGTTATGTAAACTAGGAAGGAAAAGAGTTTTTAGCAATGCCAGAGTTGAAAAAATATTGTGTCGCTGAAAACAAACTTTTCTATTTGTTCTTGATTATAAAATGGCATCATATTTAAAAAAAAAACTTGCATTTTAAAATGTCTAACTGGCCAAGCCATTGATATATGTCTGAAAATACTTTCCCAACTATAAAAAGTATGTGCGTAAAACGTGCACCTTGAAATATGTCTAAACAAATCAAGGAGGGAAGAGATCTAATTATAAAGTTGTAGGTGCATTTTGTAATTATAATCAAGAAAATGCCTCTTTCTTTTTACATTTTTGAAAACTTGGGGATTCAGGAACCAAACCATTGACTGATTGAGGGTTAAAATGGTTTTACAAGGCTTTTAAGACAGCTTTCGATATAAGAGTTTTATATCTTGAAGTTCTTTTATGAGAACGATAGTTAATTTTTTAAGTATTCAAGCTGTTTTCCAGTGACTTTAAGAAAGTAAAAACAGTTATAGATTTAAATTATTGAAATACCATACCTTGAAATAAAATTAGATAACTAAAACTTCATAATATGTAAAATTTATAAAATGGACAATAAATCATCATAATGTAATTAAGTATCAGGTTATGTATATACAAAATGAGTCTGGTTTTCAGAATGCCATTTTAAGGAAGAATCGTGTTACATTCAGGCAGTATGATACATGTTTGAATGCTTAAATTGCACAATGCATATTTCACTAAAGGTTCATAAGAAAGTTTTTAATGTGCTTCACTTCTTATAATACGAACATGTTAGAAATATTTTTCTTGTTGAATAATGTAGCAAATTTTGCACACAGTGTGAATTTGTTTTGTGATTTCTTTTTCAAGTTTCTGTATAATTTCTGTGTCATTAAGAGTTCCCTGATAAAAATCATTGGATGAAAGAGCACACCATGAAAATTCACTAAACATCTCAACTGTGATAATTGCTCATGTGACAAATTCTCACATGGATGAACATGCACATTGGGTAAAAGCCCACATGAATAATAGGGCATATGGATTTATTATTGTAATTATAATAAATGGAGTATATGAGTTTGAGTTTTCATGTCTGAAAATATGTCTGTTTCTATATTTTCTCTGTTTATTTCATTAAATTAAAAACAAGTGTTTTTGCTTTCTGATTAAGTAGTTAGCTATGATAATGTTTTGAAAGTAAATAGAAATTTTATTTATCTACTTATTATATTTATTTGTCTATTTATTGTGCTTGTGTGTACTTTAAAAATATTGTGAAATTCCTCATAATCTATTTTTACCATTATACGACTAAGACTAATCCTATATATGTTTCAGTACTAAAAAATAGTAGATATTTTATTTAATCCGAGAACAAAATAAATAACTTTTAAAATGGAATATTTTTAAGCCTCTTGAACTGCAATCTAAAGCAGCATCCTTAAGGACTTAGGCACAGTTATAGAAAAGCCATCCCCTTTACTTATTATTACTTTAAAATCGGATTAGACATCTATATCAAAAACCGCATGAAAGAAATAATTATCCTAATTCTAAAAAATTTCTTTCATTTTCCATATAGATTTTCTTTTTCTCTTTTATAGATTTATTTAATTTCTCAATGTAGTGATATAGAGAAGGCTTTGAGCTTGCGTGAAAATGTGCATTGGATCCCCAACATGTGACACTTTGTTTTTGAATTACTATGTTGAATGAGAAATTTTTAAGAAATTGATGCAGAGCAAAAGGATTTTCTTGGTTTCCTAAATTTGTTTACCGTATAGTTTAATTTTTCCAGCTTACACTTCAGTGTGAATGATCATTCTGGTTTCATCGGACACTCACAATTAATAATGTTTACCACCCTCATTTCTGCATATCATAAGTGACTGGTATTTGGAAATTAGTTTAGAATTTTGACTTTCGTGACAGCCCTGGATTTGGTCTTTCGAGGACTATTATAAAGTGGAATTATCAAAGACATCAAAGATGTCTGCTAATTTGTACTTTGAGGAATATATGATAAAGATGTAATATACATTCCTTATCATATATTCCTCAAAGCACAAAACATCTTTTTTAAACAGGTTTTTTTTTCTGTTGATATAAATTTCTAAGAGATGATTCTGATATTAGTTATAATTGAAAATAATTAAAATAGTTTACTTAAAAAATTTAAACACTTCAATATTGCAACAATTTCCTGAGGTTTATCTAGTGTTACATAACACAAATAATTTTTAAATTACTAACTTGAGTGGGAGTTTCATAGATATAAGAAATACTCAATCAGTAATAAGTATATTAGTATTTGAAGCATAAAAAATCTCCTTTAATAGGTCTAATTACTTTTATTATATCTATATGAGCAAGTGTTTGTTTTAACCTTTATGTATAGTTAGAACTGCTGATATTTCAATATTACATGGAATATGAAATTTCACAAGCCATAACAGATCCAGAAATTTAGCATAAATATGCACTATCGCTTCTTTATAATTTTAGTTATAAATGTTACACAGCCATTTTAAGACCACTAAATACTGGTAAGTTGATCTAAGTTTGAGAACCAGTGAATAGGCTAGCTGCAAGGTTGGTTTTCATTGCATTTTCCTTTGTATAATATGAATACAAGCCAGTTTTCCTTAGAAAGTTCCCCACAAAGCCATCATTTTCCTTAAAGGCAGATAGCTCTTGCGGTTTTTGTCCAAATTTGGTTAACCTAACCCTTGTAACTTTAATTATAATTATACTTGCATGTTTCTCCTGATATTCCTTTTTTAAAATTTCACTTTCAATATGTATAGAGAAGAGAAGAGAGATTTATGATTACTTTGTGTGTTTATGCATTAGTAGCTTCTAATTTTAATAATTTTTAAAAGAAAAATATGTTATATAATGAAATATTCATAATTCAAATGCATGTTGCACTCTTTTCACTATATTCAAAATTTACTCAAATAATGTAATAATAGCTTTTTGAGAAATTAAAGCAATATACGCAGTCTATTCAGAAAGTAACGGTACATTTTAAAATTAAAAAAGAAAAAGTGAAAGTAACATTTTTTATTGCTTATATTTGAAAGTCATATTATTCAGCTATTTTTCTACATAATCTCCATATAAATAAGACACTTTTCATAGTAGTACACGAGCATGTTAATTCCATCGTCATAGAATGTTGCGACCTGAGACTTCAACCATGCATGGACCTCTGGATGCAGTTCCTCGTCTTCGTTGAAGCACTGTCTTGCAAGCCAGGCACACACAAGTGACAGACTTTACCCAAATCTTGTCTCCTGTTAGGACATGATCGAGAAATGATTCACTGTTTATGGTATGCCTTGAGAAATGTCAGAACCCATATGGCACAAAACTTGTGATAGCCTATATCTGGTATCACAACACCAAACAACAAAGTACATGAAATTTCAGGAAACTCTAATGAGAGCTCTGAAATTGTGAAGTGGTGGATTTCGTGAATCTTTTCATTGATTTTCTCTACAAGTTCAGCATTAACAATGCTCGGCCGGCCACTTCGCACTTCCTCGTGAAAATTTGTGCGGCCATTTTTAAACATGATGCACTATTGTCTCACTCCAGCTTCACTCTAGAAAGTTCCTGATAAATTTTATTTATCAGGATTTAATATGTAAATAAAAATTTTGTAAATTAAAAAATAATGAATAATAATGAATGAATAAATCAAATAAATTTTCAAATTTGTCATGGCAACATTATAGCAAACCACTTATTCAGAAAACAGAAAAGCTTATTAATGATCTAATAAAATAATAACATTTATAAATAGATATATTTTTGAGACATCAAAAACCAAACTGCAATTGTAAGTACCTTTCATATTGATAAAAATCATGTATTCTTTTATTTGTGTGGTCTCAGATTTTTTATGAACAAAAATCTATTCGCTGATTGCACTTCACAACTGGCAGGATTTTCTATTGTCGCACATATTTTAAACATTTACAGTGAACAAAGCAGAGGTAATACGTGCCGTCAACAATTACAACCAGATGTGTAAAGATTCAGTAGATACTCTGACACCAAGATTGGGATACTAACACCATCTCTTGCCACGCAGCAGTGAAACGATAAGCGTGGCAAGAGATGTCACTCTGTGAATAGCCCTAGTATTTAGCTGAACAGTATGCTTGGGAAATAGCTTCCTATATCAAATTTGCAAACAACCAAAGTATATACAGTAATTTGGAAAGAATTCAAAGAATCAAAAAAATTATCCAAAGAATAACTCTAAAGAATAATAATAAAATAACCATTCTGAAAGGAATTCCTACAAATTTGCAAATAGTTTAATATTCTAAAAAAATATTGTTATCAGAGAAAGGTTGAAAGTTATAGAGTTGTTATAAAATAAGAAGATTTATATTCTTTAAAATGGAAAGAAGAGAAATATTCATCTTTAGGAACTTCACTGCAATTTAAAAAATTAGGATCTTGATTTTACATTCGTACCACGGGGCAGTTTTCTCAAACTCAAATTGTATGCAGGCCAAATGCACATTCTAAAAGAGCTGGCAAGAATTTTTTTTAACAAAACGGAAAGTTTTTTTAATCAAAATAAGTTTTTTGACTAAATTTTACTTGTTAAATATTTATCAAAATATAAAAAAACAGTAATGATGATGCAAAGGAAAAAATTCAAATCTATTTCATGTCTGAATTCTAAAGGTTGTATCTGCAAGAAATTTCTGTTTATTGGTTACGCTTTAAATGTTGCATTTACCGCTAAATACTAAATTTCCAGACTGCCATTTATTTCAAACAGTTCTAATATGAATTAATTGTAAATACCTTAAAATAAACAAATTGTGAAACCTTTTCAAGTGGGACAAAACTTAGGAATACAAAATGACAAGCTTCTTTTATTTATTAAATTTTTCTTTGCCACTTACAGAAAAAATATATAAATAATTATGAACTCCTTTATTTCTTACAACTTTCAGCTACAAAACCTGATGGCATATCAGTTTTGGTGCAGTTAGTAACGTTTAAAAAAAAAGTATTCGAAACTTGTTTTTATCACGAATTGTAGATGCACATTGATTAATCTGGTTCTTTTCTTATACATATAAATTTTCAATTTTAGAAAAAATTGTTCTAAATGTACTTCTAAACAAAGCATTCTTACTGCAAAAATTTATGATTGAGAATATTTATTTTTGACAAGGATAAATAAGTTAAATGTATCTTCAAATTTTAAGTAAGATTTGTATCACAATATAAATTAGCTTCATTTGTAAACATTCTAGGGTGTAATGAAAATAATACTCCAAATAATTAAAATCTTACATTTTTATTTCAAATTCTTATCTTAATAATATTAAATAATCTAAGGAAATGTATTTTCAGGCCATGTAAAAATTGCTTTGGGAGACATATGGGGCTTACTGGCTGCCATTTTTAGAGCATTGCTATAGGGCATAAATTACCATTGTGAAATTACCTGATTTTTTATTAATTATAAATGAAGATGAGGGCAGTTATAATAATAAGGTTATTTTTGCGGGCCTTTGTCTGGTCACTGTCATCAGTAATTTTTACTTAAGAATATTTTTAATTTATGAAGGGACATTTTTAAAACTAATATTCTTGAAGTTAAAAGATAAAATTTTATGAGTGCTACTAAGAGTTCTCTTTTATATTTTTAACCTAAAATTTTATCCTTGAAGATACTGATTTTATAATATAGTTTAAGAACTAAAAGAATTTCAAAATTATTTTATTATTACTATAAAAATAATTTACTCTGTTCTATGACTAAATAAATCTTCCTTATTTTTTTAATATGTAAATTAAAAAATTAATGAATAATAATGAATAAAACATAATAATGAATGAATAAATCTTCCTTATTTTTTAATATGTAAATTAAAAAATTAATAATAATGAATAAAACATAATAATGAATGAATAAATCAAATCAATTTTCAAATTTGTCATGGCAACATTATAGCTAATCACTTATTCAGAAAACAGAAAAGCTTATTAATGACCTAAAAAAATAATAACATTTATAAATAGATATATTTTTGAGACATCAAAAATCAGACTGCAATTGTAAGTACCTTTAGTATTGATAAAAATCATGTATTCTTTTATTTGTCATTCTTTTATTTACTTTATTTTTATTTGTGTCTTTTATTTATTTTATCAGTGTGAGCTTATTAGCAAAATGGAGTTTTATCAGTGCAGCCTTTTATCCATGTGTACTTTCATCTGTGTGGGCAATTACAACAATGGGGTTCTTTTTGTGGGCCTTTGTCTGGTCACTGTCATTCAGTAATATTTACTGAAAAAATTTAAAAATTTCAGTTTATAGATTTGTTATTTTTTACATTAAAAAGGGGTTTTCTGTAGTATATTTCTCAAAAAGAACAGCTACATTTTCCATCCTACTTTAAACAGAAATATGTTGTCTTTAGTGTTGGTGAAGTTAATTAATTATTTTCATGATAAAGTAATTGTGACACCATTTTGCCCGATGGGTGGCAGGAGTATGGTGCATATTGTTGCCAAACAAAAGTACTTATGTGGCAGTGTTTCACTCTCCAAGTTACCTCTTGATGCCTCCTGATATTTTCTTATGAGGATATTTAAAATTTTTTGCTCAACTTCCCTTGTTTAAGAAATCATGTAAGCAATATTAGCTGCCAGAACTGTAAATTAGATATTGTGGAGAACCACCAATAATATTAAACATTCACTACATTCCTGCATATTTGTATGTTGATGAGGCACATAACCAGCATTTTTGAGGAATATGATATGCTAAAAATCAGATGTCATATTTCTACACAAAGTTTTTAAAATTTTAACTTTATAAAACTGTAAAGAGGCAGAAAGTTGAAAAATGAAAAGGGAGAGGAGAAGCACCTGGAAAGTTAACAGCTACCATTAAGCTTTAAATTTTCTGAAATCTTGATGTTAATAATATTACACAGAGATTTCCATCGTGTATGCTTAAATTTAAAATGTCTTACTAGTATCTCATGAACAAAGGAAAGGCTCTTTGTACATTATATTAAATATAAATCCAAATTTCAAGCAGCTGCTTTCATAATTTTAATGTATTTTAAATATGTTTATTATCATGTGGCATTATGTTTGAATTTCTCTAAAAAGTTTATTTAATTTATATTTTTCTTGGTTCCTTATTTTGCCATGAGTTTCACTCATTCTAGAAGTTATGCAGAGTGGACAGACAAGCAGTTTTTCATATTAAGTTAGCAAATAACTCATAACTGTATATAAGAGTTTTGACATTAAAGCCAACTGCCTACCATTTAAATTGTCTGTTAGTGATTCATCGGGCCCAAATCTTATCTCAAGATAGATTTGGGCCCACCAGCGGCCAAGCGGTAAAGTCACTGAATACTGGTATTCAGTCCAAGGTTCGAATCCAGCAAACCGGCTAGCTGCATGAGCGTTTTCATGGTTTTCCCCCATGTGTAACATGTATACGAGTCAGTTTCCGTTAGAAATTCCTCCAAAAACAACCCTTTCCAAAGGCAGATAGCCCTCGAGTGCTTTGCCATACTCAATTAAACCAAACCAAGACAGATTTGATTGGTGTGTTAAGAATCTGAAGTCACTATTAGTGATCCTCAATGAAATCTGTAACCTCTGTTAGAAGAAATTAGATTTTGTAATTAGAAGCTACAGAAAACTTGTGTTGGTATCCAGGCTGAGGTGACTGGTAATATTGTGTTATATCATTTTTAGTTTTAACACTTACAAGTGGTGAAGTAGAATAAAATTAAGGTACAAGGTAATTTAAGATAGTTATCTTAGTTATAGGTAAACTGCGCAAAAAAAAAAGGGGGGGAACAGTTTTATATCTCCCATTCAACTGGGCCGATTGACGAAATTTAAATTGTGTTTTTCATGCCATGAAAGCGTGACTTAGGATATATATTAGATTTATATATAGCATTGTTCTAACATAGGTATTTTGACACAAAATGGGTCTTTTTCTGAAATAACAAACCAATTTTTTTCCATATTTCGATTCTACAACTCAAATTATGCCTAAATATTAAATTTTGTAAAATTTGGTGTGAAATTTATGGAGAAATTAAAAAATTTAACTGGGCGAATTTTTTTCAGTTTGAGCCAAGAATAATTCATTTGGCAAACTTCTTAATATGTAGCAACCTATTTTCCTTCCCTTCCACAGTGCAGGAAAGGAAAAAAAGTCACATCATTCTACTTTCAAATAATTTTAACAAAGTGTGTAAACCACATTTTTGTTATTATCGCTTTCAACAAATATGGCAAATTTCAAAACGCACCAATATATAAATTCATGTAAATTTTGAATAAAAAGCTCTAATTTTTTCCATGTATGGTTAGAAATACACTTACTTTAAGTAGATTGTAAAAATTTTTCCCATGAATCCATAACACAGGCGATTGCCATAACATGAGTCGGAAGAATAGTAAGTTGTGCAAAATTGCTAAAAGTAATTGTATATGCCAAAAAAATGTGTTAAATTAGTAGGGGCGAACTCATTCACATGAGGTGCTTTATAATTATTGTATTGCTCAAAAGTACATAAATAATAGTAAATGTAGATATAATTTCTAGAGATTGATGAGATTCTAATGATTTACAGAAATAATGATTGATCAAATAAATTGATGAGATTCTAATGATTTACAGAAATAATGTTTTTGCATCAGAATTAAAAATTCAGCATGTGGTAAAAGATTAATATCCAGATGAAAAATGTTTCTACATAACATGCAGTGACATTTATGAAGTGGGGATCTCATCTGAGCTTTGGGAGCTCCTCATCTTAAGACACTATGTTTTACCGGGCAACTTCTACTTAGTTGTGTTTAAAAAATAATTAATGAACTGTGATTCTCTGAAATGTGGTGCCCCTTGCAACTGCTCTAATCCCATAAATCTTGTCTTCATAGTAAGTTCACACGAAATTAGTGATGAAAATGGGATAATTTAATTATTGCAATATAAGATAGCCTTAAAGAGAGAAGAAAGATATGTGAATTAACAATATTTTTCTTTTCAGGAACAAATGTTGAAGAAGCTAAAGCTATACTTGCTAACAGTGGGCTTCCTATTGTTACAGCAATAGATCTTGATGATGCTGCCAAAAAGGCTGTTGCTAGTCTTAAATAAATATTATTGCTAGTCATATCAATAAATAATGTACTTGTAGTCTAAATCTATTTTTAGAATATTTACACACATAAATATATTAGTTCAATTTTATATTTCAGTTTTCTTATAATGTTTCAGATACACTCATATTTTCAGTATTTACATTCCTTGACAGAATGTCATAGAAATTCCTCATACATGTTTTCAGTAATACGTTATAAACTATAAATTTGTACTTTTTAATATTTTCATTTACATGCATTTATTATTTTGATGTTTCACACATGAGAATTACTGTGTATCAGCTTACTGTGTTACTGCTTCTATGCAATAATTATCATGCTTCCATTTTTCTTATATAAAATAATTCTCTTAAAATCAAACGCATAGCAAATCTTACCTTATTTTTCTCAAATTAGTGGGTTTTGCAATAGTGTCGACAATGTGTATTTTTTTATTCTTCAGATTTGAATATGCAGACAGTATGTGTATCATGTAAAATGTGTGTGTATGTAGACTTAAGTTATTTTTATGAAAGAAATTGACTAGTACTTAATTTCTTGACAATCTGTTAAAGAAAAAACTGCAGTTTAAATAATGTTACACCACTTAATGCTATCAATGCACAAACTCATGGCCTCTGTAATTTCTATAAAATGTTTGTCAAGAAAACTACTGTACTTAATGTTGTACTTCACTATGAATGAATATATAAATATGTATGGTTACATATTATAATTTTTATTCATAAATATGCAAATTTTTGTTCTTAATATTTCTTCTGAGTGCTTTATAAGAGTCAGAAGCTATGCTGTATAACTGTTAAATTTTATAAAGTTGTAACTGTCTGAAGTATTTTCTATTTTATGAAATAAAAATATTCTTTATATGTTTCATGTTTTTTAGTGTTAACATCATAACTAAAGATAAATTAGGAGAATGAATATATTGATTTTGATTCTGATGTAACATAAATTGACATTCCATTTTTCAATTTAATAATCAGTCTGAGTTATATTGTTTTATATAGGATTTCTAGACTAGCAAAGGAGGGTACTTCCATGCCTAAGGTTTATGCTGAACCTTTGACCTACTTTGAACTATACTGAAGAAGTAAGGCTTAAATTAACAATTCCTGAAGATAACTACGACACACTCATGGTATCATAGTACAGGTTTTGATACTGCTTTGGTTTCAAGGGGACAGGAAGGAACTAACGGCTCTGTCTCGGTTTACTTCAGAACTCTCAAATATTCCCGTCATACTAAAACCTTTCCCACCTGTGCCAGATGTAAAAACCATGAAGCTACTGGGCAACATCTACTTAGTTGTGTTGCTTTGGTGCATGAAAATCTGCTGAAGAGATCTAATTATGTGTTAGAAGGTCATGAAGGAGAATGAACTTACGTATCTGATCTGATTCAGATCAGAGAGATTAGTAAGAAGAATATAGGATTTCATTTTTAATAGGAGTTATGACAGCTATGATATTCCATATATCAGATTTAGCCCTAACTTAACATAGCCTCATATAGATTGTTATCTATTGCAGACTGACGAGTCTATTTTTCTATAAATGGAATGAATTTTTCTTCCTTTTGGACATTTCATTGCATTATTTGTTTTAGCTAGGTGCATAACTTATTTTCCAAGTCTTAGTTTGCACTTTCAAATTCAGCCTTTTGATCCATAGTTTAGGTTTCTGTGAACAGTTTTGAGGTCATTCCACAAAACTTCTTCAGTAATTTTGCTGGTGAGTTCCCGACCATCGTCATTTTGAAAGATGCATGATCTTGGAAATATTGTCAACACTGCCGATTGATGACAAGCAGTTTTATATGCTTTTTAGTCCAAAGGGATTTAGTCTCGAAGGACTATTACTTTCGTTTTGCGATTTTGCGTTGATTCACTCTGAATGCCCGATTCACTTTTCAAATTGTTGCCACTAAATGTTATCGCTCTGCATTAAAGTTTAAAAAATGAAAAATCTGCATAAATGTATGCATTTTTTTTTTTTGACGTAGCTTTCTCTTCAAAAATCGTCTGCATGCGTTGCACGGGAAAATAAAAAGGAATTTTAATTACAGTTCTAAATAAATAGCCAAATAAATGTGAAATTCGTAACAATATTCTCTAAAACTTTAACGAATTTTTCATTAACAAACTCAAAGATTTCAAAGCCAGCAATACCAACGTTGTACAGAAAAACATTTTTATCTCCAGTGCGTGAGAGCGTGTACCGAAATTTCTAAAGATATGCTCAATTTAAAATTATTTTGCGATATTGCTGTTGAACTGAATTTTATGGTTTAAGTGCGAAGAACATGGTATTTAACAAATAAAGGTAACACATAAAATGTTAAATAAATGTCCCTTTGGACATAATTTAAAATCTGAAACATTTCAGATTTTTTGTTATTTTTTTTTTAAATAATCTTTCACTTTTTTGCGTTTAATAATCTGAGGATAAAATATATTGTAGAAAATGGTACATTAAAAAGCCCACTGCACATGTTTTTTATAGAGTAAGTGATTGGTAAGATTTATTTAATTCTAAAGCTGTTTAGTACTCTCGGTAAATTACTGTAAATTCATAATCTTTGTCCACTTGTGACTGCAGGTCAATGAAATCAAGTCTGATTTCTTGAACTGAATTCATTACTTTTAACTGATTCAGCAATGTGTCCTTTTCTGGAATGCTTTTTTTTTTAAACAAGATTCTCAAAAATTTAAATGGATCATTTTTATTGTAATGTTTTTATACTTTGCCTCAATCTCTTTTATCATTGTTGCTTCTCATTCAAATCTTATAAAAATTCTCTTCTATAAGAGTGTAATGCATAACTTTTTAAAAATTTGTAACGGATATTATGAGTTTTATACATTACAGTTGTCATTAATTCGCTTGAAATCTTCTATTTGTTCTCTCTAACTTTTGTGAAAAATACTTTAAAAATTATGTTTCGTTTCATCGGGCATAATGACATTCATAGTGGTAAAATGCCTCTGACCCCCCATCTCTCTAGTCATGTTTGTGAGATGCCACCCTTAACAGTGTCAAGGTGATGACTCAAATAATACCAACTACCAATATCATTAAGAAGCATAAATGTTGCCAGAAAACAGCATTTCTTTTAATAGCCATCCACATCCAGTGCCAACTGTCTACAGAGTCTAATTAACTATCATATTTTTCGTAATTGTAAAAATGTTATTTAAATTATTTGTTTTTATTTCTTTCATATATTTTTGTACTTATATATTTTATAGCCAAGTAAATACTGCTGCAGGATGTTCATGTAAATGTATACAATTAATAAATATTGTAGTTTCTAATGAGCTTAAAAACTTCAACTTATGTGAAATTCAGGTTATATAAAGGTTTACACAAAACAGGTGCCAGAGCTAGTGCAACTGGTGTGTCTGCTTTTGCTGGCAAATTTTTCCCCCTTTTACTTTAAGAGAAGCAGTGAACAGCAAAACTTAAGGACGGCAAAATTTTTAGGTGTTAAAGGAGGCACTGGGCAGCACAATTTTGAACTTGCAGAGATTGCACTGGATGGCAAAATGTGTATTGCCCTTGAGTTTACAGACCACATTGCTTACATATCTTGGGGGTGGTTACTACATTAGAGATGTGAAATTATCATCACTGATATTTCTTCCAGTACTCGGGAAAATCATTTAGAAACTTCATAATATCTTTAAAAGAGAATTTCTGAACAAATCTTACCTAATTATGATTGAAATTTCATACATAGATTTTCCTCAGCACATTATAGATTGATCTTTCAACATCATCCATGTTTAACAAAAATATTATTTATTACATACTTCCTGATAAGTGAACAGTTTCAAACTGCTTGATTTACACATATAACATTATCATGAAATTTATTTATAAAGAATAATGTTATAAACTCAGAAGTATGTAGAGTGATCAGACTAATCACTGCAACAGTTCTAGGTATAAGTACACTGTGAAAAAAAGGATTAGTTCTATATCTCCTGTTCTACTGGGCCGATTGATGAAATTTAACTTGTGTTTTTCGTGTGTCGAAAGCACAACTTTGGATATGTATTAGATTTATATATAGCATTGTTCTAATATAGGTGTTTTGACACAAAATCCGACTTTTTCTGAAATAGCATGCCAGTTTTTTTCTGTATTTCGATTCTATGACTCAAATTATGGCAAAGTGCCAAATTTGTAAAAATCGCACAAATAGTTTTAACTCCTCCATGTTAATTGAATTTGGTATATATTTATTAATCTCTTTTTTTATTAAACTTATTTGATTCTTCCTTTCACATTTCGAAATTTAAGTTCATTCCAAATAAAATTTGTACATTTTTTATGATTTATTCTTAAATAATTTTTCAAAAAAATTTTGAATTATAATCTATAAAATTTGTACTTTCATCTTAAAGTAGATGTATTTCTAAGCATACCTGCAAATAAATTAGTTTTCTATTCAAAATTTCCAAAGATCTACGTGAATTTACATATTGGCGCACTTTGAAATTTGGCATATTTGTTGAAAGCGATAACATCAAATGTGGTTTAGGCACTTTGTTATTATTTGAAAATAGGAACAATGTAGGAATGATGCGACATTTTTTACACTCATGGACAATGTAAAAAGGGAAAGGAAAATAGATTGCCATATCTTAAAAAGTTCGCCAAGTCCGAAAAAAATGCACCAAGATAAATTTTTGAATTTCTCCATAAATTTCGCACCAAATTTTGGAAAATTTATTTTTTAGGCATAATTCAAGTTGTTGAATTGAAATATGGAAAAAAAATTGGCACGTCATTTCAGAAAAAGTTCGATTTTGTGTAAAAATACTTATAATAGAAAAATGGCTATACATAAATCTAATATATATCCCAAGTCGCACTTTCGAGGCATGGAAAACACAATCTGAATTTCGTCAATCGACCCAGTAGAACAGGAGATATAGAACTGTTCGCACCCCTTTTTTTTCGTGCAGTATACCTCTAAATTTGAAATTAAAATGTTTAGGCAGTTTTAGAAAAAGACATATAATCTGAACATAAAAACAAGCTTCGCTTGTGAATATTTTGATATCTCTCGTGAATCATGGTACTGATGGATATTTGGTGCCATTGCTATTTTTGGAGACACTGTCGGTCTCATGGCACCATCTAGTATGTGAACCAACTCCTCTTGGTCTATATAGCTAAGAGTTGTTAATGGAGGATGTTGCTGAAAGGTATCACCTGTGAAAGTTGATGTCTTTAGCTGCTTTTGCTTGTTACCAGGGTTACTACACAGGACCTTTTGTTCCGTAACCAATGTCACAGTGACTTGGCTGTCTCAGCACAAATAATTTGGTATTGTGTCTCTTTTTATGCAGTGAGCATAGCTGCTAGAAAGCTGTATGAAAGGGGTGGCAGCAGAGTAGCCAATCATTTCTGGGAAACGAGCAATTTTAAGCAATGTCTTTTCTGTATGGCAAGCATAGCAATCATAATTTTATACTTTGCCAAATGGCAATAATCAGGAAATCAGATATATCCAATGGTGTATGGAATATAAATAATGTTTTGTGCAGAAGTGACATTTGTCAAGAGCATTCATTCCATTCTTGATCATCAGTTCCAAAGAGATGAATGCATCAATAATTTTTATTTTGTTAGGTTAAGATTTTATGTTAAAAGTGAAAACAATTACTTTTCTTTGAGGAGTGGAGGTGGGATCCTTTAATTATTTTAAATTGGAGCAGCAGATATAATTTGTAATGAGCAAAGAAATTAAAAGATCGCAGCTGTGACAAATAAAAAATTTATTTTATACACATTTCTAAAAACTGTACACTTTTTAAATGAGTGTACATCACGTTACAAATTTTTTTTTAAGAATGCACACATGTAAAACCGATAAAGAGAATAACTGCAATGGTGATATGGTGAAAAATGAAAATTAATTAAAATCTACATGTCTGCTTTACTCAAGTTCAAGCTGCAATGGATAAGCTTGCCAGTTTTTTAAGTCGTTAAGGAAAATAATGAAATTTATGACAATATGTTTTACAGAGAAATTGAAAAAGTAATGAAATAAGATTTTTAGAAACAAAAGACATTTGTTAGAATCATTAATTAAAATATTAACTGTTTTTTGTTGATCTGCATTGCTTTACAATGCCAGAAATAAACTATATTATGTGCTAGCTTTAAAATGAGCACTGTAGGCAAAATTAAAACTATCTTTTCTTGTATATATACACAGGGTGAGCCAAAAGTTCATTACAATTTTAAAAATTCATACTAAAGGAAGAAATTATGATAAAGAAGTGTGGTTTGCAAGAAAGAAGTCAGATTATTTTTAGAAGCCCCCACCAAAAAAAGTCACTGGTAGAGGACGCTGACATTGCAAAAGATTCACAATTTTGCAAATTAATCTTGCAATAAAAAAAACACGAATCATGAGGATTTCTCATTTGCTTTCAGAATATTATTATTACTCGAAGTGTCGCTGGTGAAGTGGTCCTATTTGAACAGAGAGTCAGCAATTGTTGCGTTGCGAAAATTTCGCATTGCGAAAAACTGAATACAAAAGAATGGCCTCATACCATGTTCTGGAATACTAAAGCTTTTCTCAAATGGTTAGAAGAAACTGGCTCTTTGGCCACGAAGTGGAAGATGCTTGCTGGCGAAGGGGCGAATTACTGCGGTGGAAATCACTATGAATGATAAGAGGAATCATCCATGGGGTGTAGCAGTGCTCACATAGCTGGAAGGATATTGGATGTGCTTCACTCATCGATTCAACATATCCTTCATGGGCTCCCCATTAATTGTAATCACTGCATGAGTTACAACCAGGAGACACAACTATGGTCCATTTGCCAAACAGGCTACGGCAAAAACTGAATGCAACCTTCAGTGGTTGTTCAACATTTTCTGGATGGATGAGGCGCGCTTCACACTACACTGGGATGTAAACACCCAGAACACTCATAGTGGGTGACATCAAAACCTCATGAATACACGATGAAGTCACCGCATCCAGCCAAGTTTACAGTCTGGTGTGGCTTCACCTCATCTCTCATTGTTGGACCATTCTTCTTTGAAGAACCGTGCCCCATATTTGCCTGGAAAACGTGCACAAGCGCTGAGAGTTATCTCACTCTTTTGCACGGCAAAGTAGTGCCCACATTAAATTGAAGAGGTGTGTTACTGTAATAAGCTTTAGGCAGGTGCACCACCAAACTATGCCAATCCAGTAAAAAATTCCTATTGAGTACCTTTAGTGAAGACAGAATGATCAGACAGGGTATCAAGATCACATGGCCTCCACGATCACCCGACTTCACTCTGGTCGACTTCTGGTTATGGGGTTATTTGAAATCACTTGTGTACCATTCATTGCCTTCAACATCAGCTGAATTCAAAGATTCTGTCTGCCGTAAGGTTTTTGCAGTTCATTCTGACATGTTGCATTCAGCTTTAACAGGCATTGTGAATCGTCTTAGTTGTGTCATACAACATTCTGGAGGTCATGTTGAACAACTGTTGTTGAAAGAATGAATGAATTGAGCATACTGTTGTCCTGTTCATTGTGCTTTGGGTCATCAGTGCCCTCAGGTGACATTTAAAATTTTTATTTATTTTTTTTTTCTTGCTAAAAAAAATCAATTTCCTTTTAAGCACTTTCTTGCAAACTGCACTTCTTTATCATAATTTCTTTCCCCCCCTTTTTTGAATTTTTAATGAACTTTTGGCTCACCTGGTATGTATACATATATACATGCTGAACAAATAAAACAATAGTTAAAAATTTTTTAAAACTGTAATTTATAAAAGCATTTATAGATCTATAAATGCTTTTATAAATTACAGAGGATTAAGAAATTACAGATTTAACTCATCTTGAGTAAGTGATGTTATATTGAAGAAAATTTTGCAGTGCTCATTAGAATTTCAATTTGAAAACATATATTTACAAATACAAAAGTAATAATACAAAGGAACTTCAAATAAATGTTTATATGATCGATATTTTATATACAACTATACAATATATATATATATATATATTTCACAATATTTATGAAAGAACATGACATCATGAGTATGTTCGATAACAGTTTGTTGTGATAATTGATTTTTTAGCTCTAAATTTCCAATTGTAATAAAACAGTTCTTTAAAAAAGAGATTCTGCGATATAAACATAAATTTGTTTTACATGCGTATAGTAAAAACATTTCACATTTTTATGAACATATCAGCATTTAAATCATTACAAACTGAAATCAAATTCAATTGTCTCTAGGCTGCAGATGATTTGGTGCATCATCAAACATATATTTCAGTCTATAAGCTTCGGCAACAAGGACACTAATTTCATTATCACCCCAGTGTAACGTTGGAAGGTTCTGAAGAGTTAACATTAGCCCCTAAAGGAGATAAATGTTATAAATTAAAATAGAAACTACTAGAACTGAGAAAAGTTTGTAATACAGCATTTGTTTCATTTGGTAACTATTTTATGCAACACATACTAAAATATCTTTTTATCTTACCCTTTTTTAAGTGACGATAAGTAAGTAAATAAGAACAGCAAATAATTATGAGTATAGATATTTTTAATGTAAAAGAATTTAAAAATTTTTTACACATACAAAAAAAAATTCCATTTTCTATACTAATGAAATATTTCATTCCTCAGGTTTTTCACTTAAAAAATAATCTGTAAAATTGTAGATGCTGATTAAAATCATTAAGTTATTTACCTGAAAATCGGTTTCTTCACGTAATTTTGAAGACCAGTATTTTAGAAATGCTGCACAAACGTATAAATGGAAGTTACTAAAACCATTAGGCTCAGACTAAAAATATAAGAAAAACATTTTAAGAATTCCAGATTAATGACAACACTTCAGACTCATAATATAATTCAAAATAAAACACTGGTTAAATTTTTTTTAAAAACTGTTATGCTATATACACAGTCCAGTCACATTAATGTGACCATCTGTCAAAAGCCAGAATAACCACCTTTTGCAGAGCGGACTGCTGCGAGACGTGCAGGAAGAGAGTCACATAGGTCCCTGAAGGTGTTCTCTGGGATGTTGAGCCATGTCGACTCTAATGCCGTGGCCAGCTGCGCTAGATTACGCGGTTGAGGATCCATGGCGCGAACAACTCGATCGAGATGGTGCCACAGATGCTCGATTGGGTTTAAGTCAGGTGAGTTTGCTGGCCAGGGGAGGACGGTAAACTCATCCTGGTGCTCTTCGAACCACGCACGTACACTGGCAGCTGTATGGCACCTCGCATTGTCCTGCTGGAAGATGCCATCATCCTGAGGAAAAACAATGCGCATGTAGGGGTGAACATGGTCCGCAAGGACAGATGCGTACTTGTATTGATCCATTGTGCCTTCCACAATGATCAGTGAACCTAGAGAATGCCAGGAAAACATTCCCCAGACCATAATGCTCCCGCCTCCAGCTTGGACCGTTCCGGCAATGGTTGCAGGGTGGTTCCTTTCAGAGGTTTCACGCCTTATACGCCAACGTCCATCTGTCCGATGGAGCATAAAACGCGATTCATCCGAAAACGCAACCTGTCGCCACTCAGTGGACGTCCAGCTGCTGTACTGGCGTGCAAATTCTAGCCTTCGCCGTCGATGAACAGCAGTCAGCATAGGTGCACGAACCAGGCGTCTGCTTCGGAGGCCCAGACGCAGCAATGTTCGCTGAATAGTACTTTGGGAGACACTTTTGGTAGCCCCTTGGTTCATTTTGGTGGTCAGTTGCTCAACGGTAGCCCGTCTATCTGCCCGAACGCATCTCCGCAACCGTCGTTCGCCTCTGTCATCTATGGCCCGTGGTGCACCACATTTGCCACGTCGCTGATTTTGGACAGTCCCATTTTGCCATGCACGGTACACTTTTACCACGGCGGCACGCGAACAGTTCACAAACTCAGCCGTTTCGGAAATGCTTCCACCCTTGGCCCGAAAGCCAATGATCATGCCCTTTTGGAAGTCGGATAAATCGCTTCGTTTCTGCATTACGCCAACGATTGAAATGTTTTCCGAAGCCCTCACACACCCTTTATATACGCTCAACTGCACTGTGCTGCCACCTGCCTTCTGTGATTGGTTATTTAACTCTGACATGGAAAGTACGTGGTGGTCACATTAATGTGACTGGACTGTGTAAATACTTAAGTTAGGTTTATAGACAGAATATCCATATAGTTACTATTGTTCAGAAAGTACTAGTTGCAGGCCATGTATCCAATAATTAATTAATCATACATCTGTATACAGTCAGCAATGTTATCTTGGTGCAAATTAACCCTATATAGATAACTGCCATATACAGTCAACCCTCCTATAACGCGGAGCTAAAATTGCGACAGCCCTCCTATAATGCGTACCAAACCAAAATTTTGTCTGCACCATCCATTCGTTTAGCTTTTTGCTGCTTAATTTGTAGTTTATAATTGGACAACATTACACAATACTGTAAGCAATATGCTTCATTTGTTCTAATACAATCATGTCCATAAATTAAGGATAATGCAAAATAAGGCAAAGGAAGAGTTAGAAGCAAAACAAATTAAGACTTATTTGTAAAGCTTATTTAATAAACAAAAGGTAAAGAGCAAAAAAGATGCTATATGTTTGATATTATTAAAAAAATTAGCGATTTTTTCTCCCTGGAGCAAATTACAAAAAAAAAAAAAAAAA
>KK120086.1:102481-124454 GCA_000611955.2 Stegodyphus mimosarum | reverse complement strand
AAATCTACGAACATTTAAGGAATATTGAGCATTCTTATTCAGGGCTAGAAAATCATTCGTTTGTCGCGAGTAAAGGATGGTTTGAAAAACTAAAAAAAGGTACTCATTGCACAATATTAAGTTTCAAAGAGAACAGGCCTCAGCAGATGCTGAGGTTGCCGAAAATTATAAGCTGGAACCAGTTAAAATTAGCAATGAAGGAGGTTATTCACCTGATCAGATTTTTAACGCCGATGAGACGGCATTATATTGGAAAAAACTACCATCTAGGACCTTCATTTCAAAAAATCAAAGGCGTGCTCAGGGGTTTAAACCTTCAAAAGAATGTATCACCCTTCATGTGTGCAGCAATCTATCAGGGAGCCTGATGATAAAACCAATGATAATAAATCGTTCTTCAACTCCCCGTGTAATAAAAAACATTAATAAGACCCGAATGATTGTATTCTGGCGATCTAATGAGAAAGCTTGGATGACTCAAGATTTATTTAAGGACTGGTTTTATTATTGTTTTATTCCGGCAGTGGAAACCTATACGATGGAAAAAAATTTGTATTTCGAAGTTTTATTGGTTCTTGATAACCCTGGTTGCCACAACATAGAACTGGATCATCCAACTGTGAAAATTGTCTTCCTTCCTCCTAACTGCATGTCATCAATACAACCTTTGGACCAAGGTGTCATTCAAACTTTAAAAATGTACTACACAAGCCAACTTTTCCAAACCATTTTCAACAGATTAGAAAATAGTGAAAATAAAACTCTTACTCAAGTGTGGATAGAATTTTCTATTTTAGATTGTATTAGAACCGTGTCATCGGCTTGCACGGAAATTAAACCATCAACGCTTAATGCGCGTTGGAAACCTCTTTTATCTCAAATGGTTCAAGCAATACAAGATGATTCTACAATTTCACTCCCAGTTGCAGAAATAGTAAACATTGCTTCTTGTTTAAGTGATAAAGAATTTGCAGTAAATCATCAGGATGTAAGAGAACTAGTACTCTAGGAAGAAACTTTAGATGAGGAAGAACAGATGGAATTAATTGATGCACCCACCTCAAATGCATTGGTAAACGAAAATAAGGAAAACGAATGGGTCCAAATCTCGATTTACAAGATGTGAAAAAAGGGCTAAATTTGGCTAAAGAATTAGAACTTCATTTCATTGAAACTGATCATTCAATGGTGCGCAGCGCAAAGTTTAAAAGAGAGTTAAGAAATTGCTTAGTTCCCTATAGAGAGGTTTTAGTGGAGTTAGAAAAAAAAGCTACAATCGAAAACCAATGTGAAGATGAACCAAGTGAAGAAGACATTTTGCCCATTAAAAGAAGATGAGTTAGGCGACTCATATCTGACAGCGAGGATGAGTGTTGAAAGATTACATAATTTTAGAAAAGTCTTTCTTGTTTTTGTTTAAAAACAGTTTTTTAGTTTAGTTTTTGTTTCATCTTTTTTTATCATTTCCTTATATGAACTCTTCAATTCAATAAAAATAATTTATAATTTATCTTGTCTTTTGTATTTATTGGTCTCCATATAACGCAGTAAGAATGATGTGATTTGTACTAATTCTGAGTTTTTTATAGTGCGGTTTCCATACAACGCGGTAGATGGTTTCCATAGAACGTGCTACGAATTAGCCTGATTTGTATACAGTTAAATCAGAGTTTCTTAATCCGAGTTTGTATATAGTTAAATCCGAGTGCAGTTTCCATATAATGCGCTACGCACTCACCGCGTTATAGGAGGGTTGACTGTACACATATGGCAATCTAAATAGCTTTCTATATAGCTTTTTCGCATATAGCTAAAACATAGTTTATCTATATAGCGTTTTTAGCAGATGCACACTTACTTAAGGAGAGTGGCATGATGAAAGTTAGTCCCACCATGAAAGATAAGTCACCCTTATGTCCATATTTCTATAATATCTAATTATCAATAAAATTATGCTTTTTATTCATTGCATTGGATTTACTGTATTTTTTCATTTCTAAATTTTTGAATTATGAACTGTTTGCTTCATTTTTTAATACTATTTTACTCTTTTTCATTCTTTAACAATTAAAAATATGTTTCATAATAAGTCAAATAAGTCTGCCTCTTCTCGTCAAAGCATTATTGTGTAAATTTCCTGCCTATGGCATAAATAAGTTTTTCTAAGTTATTTTAATGCTTTTTATTTTATATTTCTTTGTTTTATTTTTCAAAGAAATATATATATATATATATATTTCATTTGTAGAAGCTATCAGAATAATACAGAATTAGAATGAAAATAGGAGTATTAAAATGAAAGTGAGAGTTTAAAAAATCTAGGTTGCAATGAAGGAAAGAATTTTCCTTTTACTCAGCGATCAGACAATAATGAAAATGCAGCAAATAGTGAAAAGTTATGGATTTTTATCGCTGAATCAAATAAAGATGTCAGCTTTACAGTCCAGAAACAGCTTCAATATATGAGACATATATCTATAAAACAAGATCTCTTTCATCAGCTCTTCCTAAGAGGTTCACGATTAAATTCTGATATTAGGTTTAACATTATACAATAAAATATACAGGATGCATAAGAAAGTCACTTTAACCTGAAAATTCTTGTGAGCAAAGAGAGCTACAGCTATGCAAGTGAGGTAACGGTATAGTAAAGTGTCTATGCCCGACCTAATGCAAACGACAGTATCGCCCCTAGAGGCAAAATTTGGAAGATAGGCATTGCAAATTAAAAATGAAAAGACAAAGAACAAAATTTCGGATTAAAAAGTTTTAGAGTATGAATTAATTAGTACGAAATTGCATTTGGTTCACATGGATAAGATAAAATGTCGCCTGTATATCCAAAGATGTACACAATCTATGATTCCATTTTGTGTAAACATTTTAAAGGAATAATCATACGTATTAAGAAATATGCATCTTTTTACTGCACAAAATATGTACTTATGCCAATACAGTTTGATAACATTATGTATGTATACACACAGAGACACACAAAAAAAAAAAATAACACAAAAGTAAACTGTCACACAGTGATAACAAGTTAATGTCATAGTCTGCCATTGAGATTATAATGAGGCTTGAGATTATGCTCTTTGTATGAAGCGAGAGCCAACACCTTTTAAACTAAAATTTTAAATGCATTGGAAATTAAAAGTTTTATAGACATTACAGTACTGTATAATGACACAATCTGCAACTGCACAGTGCTACATTTCTGAAATGTGAATATGCAGAGTACAGTCATCGCGCATCAACTGTGGACATCTTTGGGTATACAGGCAACAATTTATCTTATCTGTATGAACCAAATGTTGTTTCGTACTAAAAAATTCATGCTCTAAAACTTTCTAATTCGAAATTTTGCTCTATCTCTTTTCATCTTCAATTTGCAATGCCTATCTTCCACATTTTGTCATGAGGAGCGCTGCTGTCACTCGCATTAGGTCAGACGCAGTCTCTTTACTATAATGTTACCTCACTTGCATAGCTGTAGCTCTCTCCATTCGCAAGAATTTTCAGGTTAAAGGGACTTTCCTGTGCACCCTGTATAGTATAACTAATTAAATATGTCCATTCTTAAAAGCAGTATATATTTTTAAATCTTTCAATAGTAGCAGCAGGGATAAAGAAATAATTATATTTGTGTTGATAAAAAAATTAATCTCTAAAGAAACAAAATAACCATGTCGCATTTCAAAACTATGTTTTTTTTTAACAGTTTTCTATATTTTTTACACTGAAATCACTTGTTTGTTTTATTGTTGAGAGAAAAGATGGATTAGGTTAATTGACTTCAAGTATTAAAACAATTTTCAAATATACTTTGATACAAAAAATTACACTAAAAGCAATGAAATTGAAGAATAAAAAGATACATACAAGGTAAGTATCCCATAACCTTATGGTACAACTTAAAGGCAGCTCGCGCATCAGAAGATTATTCATCCATCGAAAAGAGAACTGAAGGTACTCAATGGAATGATTTTTCAAATGGGCATGCAAAGGAGCTTAAAACAATAAATTTACTATAAAATATGAGGTCAAAATCAACATTTTCTATATTTAAGAAATTTTTTTAACATAATTCCAATTAAATTATAAAGCTTAATGATACACAAATTTATCAAACTGATGGGAAAAAATAAATATATTGTACATAACACATTTCTGTATATATTTTCTATAAAAAAAAAAAAAAAAAAAAAAAAAAAAAAAAGGATGAGGATGCTAAATAATGAGACTACATCTTCATTTAAAGCAAAGTTTTTAAATAATACACCATAGTCTTATTTTAATGAAGGGAATGAATTTGACTTATTTTGTTTCATTAGCTCAGTTTAACCTTGATTTAAGACAATTTTTCGGGTCTGACTTGAAATAAATAAAACCATGGTAAATTATCTCTCATTTAGAAGTGGGTAAAATTTACAATAACTCTTTCTAGAAATTAGTGTCCATATTATGTGGTGACTCTGTGTAACTGTGGGCTGATCACATGGTTTCACCCTGGCAACATAGCTTTCAAGTATCTGGCCCTGTCAACTATCAATGATAGGTTATGATGCACCTAATATGGTCAAGATGGGTAACATAAAATAGGGATTTAATTCCAAAAAGTGAGTCTGAGAAATGGTTAACACATTCAAGGAAGGTAGCAGGTACGCCAATTACCTATTTTCAGAACAGGGAGGTAGCAACAAAAAATAACAATACAGGACTCTCTTGAGACCCTATAATTTGAATAAGTACACTATATATTCCTTTAATGAGGATCAACTGGAGAGCAAATCTGGTGTCAACAGTCATGGTAATTTTAACTCCAATTTCACTGTGGTTACAGAGTTTGTAGTTGGATCTCAGGTCCAGAAGGGTTTGTAGTTGGATCTCAGGTCCAGAAGGGTGGTTATTGCCTGTTCTGAATAGCCAGACGGTTTCAATTATTGATCAACAATTATATTGGTTGACCAACAAGTTTAATTTATAAAAATTATGTGCTCAAAGCAGGCATGATGTCTGAAATGGTAATGGTATAATGGAATAAATAGACCTCAGTTCTATTTTGTTTTCCTTAGGAATACACGACAATGATTAAGTGGAACAGAAGGAGCATTTGCATCATGGCATTATGGGTGAAATCTTGGAATGTTGCAACTTGGATACCGCAAAAGCATTTATGATATTTTTAAACATATATCTCTATCTAAATAAGCACTGAAAATGACACACTGATCTCAAATCAAGTTAAAATATGTTACTTTTACCTCTGATCCTATGAATTTCAATCTTTTAAGAAAGAAGAATCTTTTCAAAAGAAGGCTTTTATTTATTTACTTTCAATATGAAATCGAATGAAACATAAGAATCACATGCTCTGCTACTTTTTTTTTTTTTTTTTTTTTAACTTTACTATGCAGAATCTACTTCCAGAAAGAATAAGAAAGGATGTGATGGCAGAATTTACAGTAACCTCTTATGATCATTTAAAAATTGATTCTATCTGAACATGTGTTTAGGTGTGAACTATATTAAAAATGAATACAAATAAAATTCAAACATGATTATCAGTCGATGAAAATTTAGTCATACATAGAAAAAATGCACTAAATTCCACAACTTCTATTGAAAAGATATTACGTCTGTTTCAAAGTACACTGCACAAAAAGGGGGAGGGACAATTTAGCTCCTCCATGTTAACTGAATTTGCTACATATTTATTAATACAGTACAAAATCCATAATCCGGACTCGTCGGGACCTCGCCGATTCCGGATTATAGATCATCAATTTAAATCTGGTAAGATGGCATGCAGAAATTATACAAATAAAAATATGAAACAGTAATTTATGAAATAAAGAGCAATTATGATCTAAAGGGTATCAAATTTTACATAAAAAAAAGCTTAATATTTATTTGTTTACTTTATTAAACATTTCTTTCAATGTAAGTTGTTTAAGTTGCTTTGCTTTTTGTGCTAATACTTTCTCTTTAGTTCTATAAACAGACATAATTTCTTGTTCAATTACAAAGTTCCACTGTTCAAGTCCTGTAACTGTGTCCTGTTGTGCTAACCTGTTGCGCATACCTGTTGTCGAGAATACTGACTAATTTGTCAAACAAAATTTTTTCATTTTCAATAACCTCTCTGTCACTTTCTTCTCTATCGGAAGCGGTATTTTCTGGATTTAGAACCATACTACAGATTTCGCTGTCCATTAATTCATTGATGATTGCGGCATTGTCGTCACAAAAATTTCTGTTATATCATCTTCATTTATTACCGTTTCTCAACATTTCTTTACATAATCCAATAACTGGAAAATTTCACCTTTAGTTTGCGATATCCGAAAACTTTCAAATTCATGGCTATCATCTTCATCTTCCTCACCATGAAATATGGTAGCTGGCCATAAATTATGCCAAGCATTTTTTAACGTACCTGGAGACACATCCTCCCACGATCTTGCGATGCTCCACATAGCAGATTTAATGCAAAAATATTTCAAAAATCCTTGAATAGTCTTGCCATTGTTCAAGAAATTTAACATAGATTTTAAAAATGGTACTTTATACATGCATTTCAGCGTGTGCGCTATTCCCATATCCATAGGCTGAATGATAGATGCACAGTTTGGAGGGAAGAATAATATGGATACATTATCTTTCACTAAAACTTTAAAAGAAGTATGCACCGAACAGTTGTCAATAGTCAGGACTATTTCTGAGTATCAGGTAAACCAACCGAATTCAAATGTCGCCGAGCCTCAGGTATAAAATGATTTTCAAACTAATCATTCATCAACGCTTCTGTCATTCATGCTCTTTTATTTACGTGATATATAAAGGGGGAAATCATTACTCCTTTAAATGCTGGAGGTAGTGCATGTTTTCCGATTACGAAAAGTTTGCACTTGTGCTCTGCAGCATTTGCGCATGATAAAATTGTTGGTCTCGCTTCAGAATCTTTGACACCAGTTGGAGCCTTTTCTGTAGAGGTTGCCAAGGTATTTCACGGTACATATTGCCAGAAAAGACCAGTTTCATCAGCATTGTAAAATTTGTTCTGGAGATAATTGTTCACTAGTAATGAGTTCAATGAATTCATCTGCAAATTCTTCAGCAGCTTCAGTATCAGCTGAAGCTTTTTCATCTGAAATTTTTAATTGTCTTATACCATGGCGATTTTTAAATTCGGTTAACCAACCTGTCGAATATGTGCATTCAGTGTTCATGGCACTCTTTGCCGTGAAGTTCATTTCTTCATGAAATATTTTGGCTCGAGCCATTAGCATTGGACCTGTCAATGGCACGCCCTCACTGCGACGTTGTCTGACCCATTCAATCATCACTTTGTCATGATCGTCACTTTTTTTAGCATAACGAACCCTTTTTCTGTTATTCATTGCCAGGGGGGTCGGAATCCACAAAAAATTCAAAAAGTTCCTTTTTCTTTTTGCTTATGTCATATACAGTTGACTTTCTAATGCCATACTCCTCGCATAATTTTGAGATGGATATGCCTTTATCCATTTTTTGCAGCAATTCTACTTTTTATTTTATGAACATCGAAACATGTTTTCGCTTTGTAGATCCTTTGGCAGCTCCAGAATTGGAAACTCTTTTTGACATAATCGAAAGTTCAAGCTTAATTTTTATAAAATTGCTCTAGCAGTTTGCAAAAAATAATAAGCCAGATCCAATTAGAAGATTAAGGAACAGCGCAATCTGCAACATGAACTGAAATGCCTTAGAATCAGTAAAGATAATTTTAGCCTAGCTTATCTCTTTGAAATCCAGATCCTTCGCTATTCTGTATCCTAAAAATACCGAACCGCCCGAAATACTTTTCAAGTTTCAAAGCAATTTCCTCCCCTCCCCGTCCATTAACGCAGAAAATAGGTGTGAAGATTTTAAATGACATCCTTTGCACTTTCTAACAAAGATTCCATTAGGCTTTGACCCCATTCTTTAAAAAACTATTCTGAAGGTCAGACCAACAAGCCTTTCTGGCTTTGTTATGATCACGACTGAGATTTTGTTTACTTCCGTTATTTTTATAGGACCTTTATTGCTGTTGAAAGCTTTCCTGCACTTTTATTGCTGTTTAAAGCTTAAAAGCACACTGTACCACAAAAGAATCAACAACGAAATGTCATGAGCAGCCAAACGATAAGAAACTTCTTAGGACAAGCGGTCTGTAGTAAACTGATGCAATGCATTTGGAGAAATTGCACCTGCTATTGCATACCTTAGGGGGAGGGAAGAAAACAAGATCGCAATCTCGGCTGTTTTCAAAAATCTCCACGTTTCATTATGGAAGGAAAAAAATCAAATTCACATGCGTAAACCATAGGAAAAAAAAGTTTGTGGCTTTCAGGTCCGGATTATGGACATCCGGATTACGGAGTTTGTACTGTATATCTTTTGTTTCTATTAAAGTTCCTTGATTCCTTCTTCCAGAATTCAAAATTTAGGCTTGATCCAAATACAATTCACACATTTTTTATGATTTATTTTCAAATATTTCTTATACATTTTTCAAAACCATTTTTGTATTATACCCTATAAAATTTTTAGCACCATCTTAAAGTAGATATATTTCTAGGCACACTTACAAAAAGTAGAGTTTTTTTTTTCAAAATTTCCTAAGATATACATGAATTTACATATTGGTGCATTTTGAAATTTGGCATATTTGTTACAAGCAATAATAACATTAAATGTGGTTTATACACTACGTTAAAATTATTAGAAAATAATGAACATGACCTTTTTTCAGTTCGTCTAAGTGAAAATAAGGAAATATAAATTCAGAAGTTCGCCAAGTGAATTATTCTTGGCAGAAATGGGAAAAAATGCGCCAAGATAAATTTTTAAATTTCTCACCAAATTTTGCAAATTTAATATTTAGGCATAATTTGAGTCATAGAATCTAAAGATGGAAAAAAACTGGTATGTCATTTCAGAAAAAGTCCAATTTTGTGTCAAAATACATATATTAGAAAAATGTTATATATAAATCTAATAATATCCTAAGTCGGTTTTTCGATATATGAAAAATGCAATTTGAATTTCATTAACCGGCCCAGTAGAACAGGAGATATAGAGCTGCCTCCCCTTCTTTTGCGCAGTGTACTTCAGCAACAATAACCAGAAATCAAACAGAAATTGAGAAATGCACAACAAATTGCAATAAATTTTTCAAAGAAACAAAATTTAAGAAGATATCATTAATGAAGATCTTGAAGAAACTTTGGTAATATAGTTTCAAAAACTGAAAGTCAGCAGTCTACTAATAAATTTCAAATTACTAAAAGAAAAGGCTAGAGTTTCATTTAATAATTCATAATTAAGTATTTATTGTTTCCTATGTCTAAATTGATCAGTTCAGAAAGATGTGTGTTCTGGGAAGGGAAAATAAATAAATAAATAAAATCAAAAGAATATTTTATTAACTGCAAAAGCCCAAATGGCACTGAGACGTTCCCACTTATAATCAGATAATTTATACACACCTTTCAAAAATGTGCAGACTGCCTCAAAAAGACATAGCATCTGCTTAAGAAGTATACAGAAAACTTACATGAAGATGGAAGAGAAAAAACTATGCTTATATAAGTGTCTTAAAGAATAGAAAAAAATTTCTTATCTATTGGCCAGTATCTGAAGAATAGCCACCTAGATGGAATAGTTGTTAGAGACACTGAATGAGGTACCAAAGGGCCTGGGTTCGAATCCCAGACAAGGCATATATGTTTGTAAGTGTATAGCGTCTATGCAGCAAGACAGCATTCAAAGTACACGATGAAATGAAATCCTTTCGAAAGGCTGGCTGGTTTATTACTGAAAACATTAGAATAAAATCATTTGAAAATTATACTATTATAAACTAAAATTAATGTTCTAAAAGGCTATCCAACTTGTTTGTAGAAGATTTAAAGGTCATTTTTAGATTGTTTTCACAAAGTAAAGTAAAAAAATTTCTACGCGAAAGACAAAAGGATTCATAAAAGCAGAAAAATTATCAAGTTAGAAGAAATAAAATAGCTGCCTGGTGTTCAAACACTAAAGTTAATAGAAACACAGTCAATTTCTTGGTTTCTTCTTTAACAAGATCAATTTCCTTCATAAAGCCTGAATGGTGCATTATTCTGATGATGGATGAAAGTTTTCCCACAAATGTCACTTCTGAGCTTTACTCAGAGTGTCTGTTAGCAGCAATTTTTCTTAACTTTCTTGAGCCAATTTTCAAAACTGCATCATTGATTTAAGTGCAAACTATCAATATGCCTTAAATTTAGATTTCCACTGTTATACTTTCTTCATGTAGGTCACAATAATGCATTTTCTAGTTCTAATAATCATCTTAGCTCAAATTCATATCAGGTTCCTGAGGAGACCCTTCCACTTCCTGTAGAAACAAGGTCCCAATCTAAAGATAAACGATAATCTCCTTTAAAAAATTTTAAGTTCATTTAAATTTGCTTTTAAATGTCAGCACAGATCCATTTAGAATTCTGCTGTTCTTCCCAAGTTCAAGATCAAAGTAGTTAAAAATACATATATATATATATTTAAGTGTCTTTATAAAATATTGCATACAGTGCTTGAAATTAACCCAGATGTGGGAATTATAGAAAATACAAAATATGGTGGTGAACTTGCCAATAAATGTTTTGACTACCTGCTACAACTATACCCTTAGCTTTCTGCATGTAGCATAGGTACAACTACAAATCATTTTCAGCAAATCATTAGAGATCTCAACAGCAGAGTGTATGAGACACACAAGCCTAGAGATGAGAAGTTCAAAATCGAGTTTGACAGATGAACTGTACCTTACTTAAAGAATTCTTTCTTTTTCCTTTACCCTGAAGATGCACTACATTTAAAAAGCTGGGCAATATCCACTAGAAATAAATTTTAGGAGGGAATCAGCCAGATAACTACCATAGTTATTTTGCGGTGACAGAAGAAAGCGGTATTTGGAACTACCACCAAAATTATCTTGTGTCTATCATAGTTCCTGATTCTAGATAATCTATAAGTAACTTACAATCTGATTAGTAAGAAAAGTTTCTCTTACACTATGCTATTATTAACTCTGATATTACTTTTCGAAGTGGGCTATAAGTGCTAATTCAGTTTACATCTGGAAATCTGCTAAATTCTTTATTTTCTTATAAAACATAATTAAAAACTGCCTTTTATAATCATTGGATTAAATACAATTAAATGACTTAAAAATTTACAAAGAAATGTTCTAAGAAATAAGAATCAAATTTGCAGGAGACAAATACAATAAGGAACACAAATATTTAACACCATTTCAGTCAAAGAAATTTCAGAAAAATGATACCTACAAATTTGAATGTGAAAAACAATAACATATATTTAATATTTCAATAATTAAGTGAGAATTTATTTAACTACCATCAATCCGTTGAATGAGTTCCTTTAACATATGCACTTTCTTTTGAATCCCTGGCTGTGCAAATGTATAATTATCTTGTATTCCATCTAACAATTTTGCCATGCACCAATAACTGTCAGTTTCAACTTGCTGTAAAGAATCTGATGGTAGCTTGCTTACATCGTAGCTTTCAACATCTGCATCTGTTAAGATAAATTGTGCTTAAAAACAATAAGGAAAAATATTATTTGCATTCAGATATCATTAATATTAAACAGAAATTATTAAATTTTAAAAATTATAAAAAATGTATCTTAGTGCAAAAATTTTCAACTAAGGCATATTTTAAAAAAAAAATAACATTTAATGCGATGTTATGTGTTCAATATAAACAAAATATAAAAAACCCATGAAAATCACTTTATTAACCCACTACATAAATAAAACACTTCCAATTTCTGAAATTAGATAAAAATTTAAGTATGCATAGAAAATCTGTATGCAATATATATATACACTGAAGAGCCACGACGTTATGAGCACCTAATTAATAACGTGTTGCATGACCTTTGACCTGCAAAAGAGCTGCAACTCATCTTGGCATGGATGCCAGAAGTTCTTGGTTCAGGACACAGGTTGTACCAAATGTCTAAGCAGGAGTCACACAAAGAAAGTTGAGATATTCTGACATGGCCTACTAGCAAATGAACTACAGGAGTCTCATTTAGGAAAAAATATTTTTCAGGATCAAACTTTACACTACTATCTATTATTTATTTGATAAAACTTACCAGAGATCGTGAAGAGGTGTTAAAGAGATCATAAAGACTTCAGTTTACACCCATAATAATATACATGATGTCTGAGATAAAAGTGCAACAACGTTTCCATGGCTTATTTAGGGGCTACAAGAAACAAAACACTGAAATGTTTTACACTTTCATTCAGGAGATGTGCATCTTCTAAACCTTACAATGTCACTTCCAGCTGGTCAAATACAAAGATACCCATGAATATTTAATCAATCATTCTCTCTGTCTGTGGGTTGCCTAGCTGAAAACCAATAATTTCTTTTAATGGCGTCATGTGAAATGTACTTTGTACGAGAAGTCCTTGATCATGACAACAGATCTAAATGCATGCATTCAGTTAGCTTTTGAGAACATTTGTATGATGCCATGCATCTCTGAAAGCACTAGACATAATTCAATAATGCAGTTCCACTTGCACTTATGTCAATGATAGCCATTTGAGAACTTAAAATGTATATAATGACGGTTATAATATGCAAGATTCAGGAGTGTGTACTGTCACCTGCATGTCGCCTGAATCATTCAATAATGTAAAGCAAAATACAATATAACATCATGCATTGTGCATATACATACACACACACACATACCATCATTTACTGTGCAATATAACAACATACAATCATTTACTGTACTGAGTAAATAATATATTGCAATCTCTTGTTTGATATGTGTGCAATTTTCATTAGCTTTGCAAGCACAGATGTTGTTATATTTGCTCGCCAACTGGTCATGCTTTCGTGCCTCAGCCATAGTTACTAACAGACATAAATATGTTTCTGATGCGTCCCTTGATTTGATTTATCCTATGTTCCTGCACACATCAGCTACTACTGAGAATTTATGGCATTTAATCATGGTGTACATCTCTGCTTATGTTCCTTTACTCCATAACAAATGCCCCTTGCTTATATCATGGATGTTCCTTTATTCCACTGGCCAGAAATTAAGTTGCAGGATTTTGAAACTACATATATCTAGAATGAAACAATGAAGCAAAACTATTTCTATACAATTTTGTTTCTTCTAAATTCTACTGATACTCACACTATGTCATACTTTCACACTTTTGGAGGAATACACCATAAAGTGGAATACATACCTGGTGGAATATAGTCTTGGAGAAAAACAACATAAAAGGGAGTGACGAGATCATTCATTCCTTGAACATACCCACTTGCAGGATGCCGAATTGCTAATATGTACAATATGCGTTCAAATGCCTAATGGGGAAAAGAAGAAAAATCATGTTACAAAAATTTCATAATTGCAAATACAGATAATAGTCATTACATAATTATTACTTCAATACTATAAAACACAAACAAACATTTTCAAGAGCATGTTGGGATGTTAAATTTTCAACAAATTTGCCTCTCTTGCTCTCTCTCTCTTTATATGTATATAATAAAATCAAAACAAAATCAATCATAAAGCTGGTAAAAATATGACTCAAATTCTTTTATTTATTAAAGAGAAATAAAAAAAATATACTATATGAAAATAACACATACAGAGAAAAAAGAAATTCATTAAATTAAACAATATATTAATTGAGAAAAGAATGTCTAAAAAGTAGCAAACTCAAAATCATAATTTGAAAGCATTTAATGAAAATAATAATAAAAAGATTTACAATATTAATGTTTTAGAAACTGTACGTCATAAAACAACTATAATACAACTTCTAAATGAGATAATTTAGTTAAGTGAAATAATTTTTAAGCAAATAGGGATTATATGAAACTAATTGAACCTCATATTTGCTACTCATAAACCTATATCCTTTGTATTGTATCAATATAATAAGATCTTTATTCAAATTTAGAAATTCAAAACTGCTCACACAATAGTTTTGTGCTTAATAAGAAGAATAAATAATATGTTATTTTATAAATAACAGAATTTTGGCTATTTTACATTTGCATGGACATATTGCAACTTGAAAATCTTGTACCTTTTTTTTTTTTTTCTTAAAATAATACATACAAGTTAAAATTCATTCGAATTTATTCTGAGTAAATAAAATGATGAATTTGTCTAAACTAATTCATTAACAGTTTCAGCAATTTTTTTTTTTTTTTAAGAGTAAAGAAAGAATACATTTTAAACTCTTCATTTAAAGTTTCATTATATGTTAAAAAAGCAAAAGCTTTAAAGGTTTTTATATAATGCCAAAATACAGAAAACTGTAACTACCTTTTGAACTGTCTCTTGCTGGAACAATGGGACAAGTGGACTCATACGTGGTACATCTATGTGGATCTACAAATGATATGACATGAAGTTATTCAAATTATCTATATCACTAACACATTAAAGAAACACACTTTCTCTATTCCTATTACACACATATATAACAGAGTAATTCAAATTAAAACAAATGAACACATACAAATTCATTCATGCAGTTTGCACTATAAAAAAATGTATAATTTATTTAAGTAAAATGTAAAAAGACCTTTTAAATTCCTCAATGATACTGAAGGAAAAAACAAAAATTGGATTTTTTATGCTTTGGAATACTATACATGAGGAATCTAAAAAGTCTTTTAAACCTTTCGCACCAACTGTTATGCACATAAGCCAGGAAGAAATGCACTCACTTCCCGGCCAGCAGGCTGGCGTGCCACAGCGTTTTCTCATTCACCTCCTGCGGCCGCCATCACACATTTGTGCCAGTGTCCTGGAATGCTTTTAAAACCCCTATATGGCATCTTGCATTCATTACTTTTGAATTGAATATAATTTTAGAATCATGATGTTCAATTTGATCACTTCTACATAACACTGGTGTCAGCTGTTGCGAAGGAGGAGGGGAAGCGTAATGTAAACAATTCGGCTCTTTAACTCAGCGATATAAACATTTGTGTTTCTGATCGCCCTTCAAATCCTTTTTGTATTCTTTTTTTGCTACTATAAAAGGTCTTTCAGGGTTACTATGTGGGGTTCTATTATGCTTTGCATGGCTTTTATTGTTGATATTTAGTGTACTTCCTTTTTTATTTCAGAAAGCCTCAACTTCAGTTTATTATGGCGAGCAAGCATTATTTATCAGATGAATGACACACTTGCATTGTAAATGAGCCAATTAGTAAATGAATGAGGGTGATGATTCATTTTCTGAAGAGTTACAGAACAATATTTCTAGTGATTCTCATATGAACAGTTTCTCAGAGATTAAGCTCACTGAATGCCAGCCTTCTTGGTTCACGTGAAAGATTTTGTTACTTCTTTTTTTAAATAGTCTTTCTTGTATTTTTGTTAATTAATTTAAAAATTTATTAATATACTTTATCAATTAAAACTTCACAATAACTTGAATAGTGCCTCTGAAAATTATTTCTCAAAGTAAGTAATGTTATATATATATATATATATATATATTCATATAAAGAAAAAAGATTATCAAATACTAATATTAACATATATGTTAGTTTAAGTAATAATCTGAAATAGTACCAAAAATTATGACGTTAGGACATAAACTTTGTTTTGTGATCTACTTTTATAAAGTTAGGCTTAGCAGACACATAACCCTTGTCCTGTGGGACGATTCCTTTTGACTTTCATCCATCCCGAGAGGATGTGTTAAACAAAGGCCCGCCTTGAACGAGTTACCATTTTACATTATTATACATACATATATATATATAATTACAAAACAATTTTTTAAAATCAAAATATAAACATTCCTGGTATTTTCGTGCATTCTCACCAAAATTTTAAAAGAAAATTAAATTCCTTTAAAATTCAATAATAGTCTATTAAAGAAATCTGGAGTAGTTTACACCCTATAATATTTTTTAAAAGTATGAATTTTTTATCTGAAAGCTCCAAAAGAGAAGGATAAAGAAGGATGTTTTAAAGGGTTTATAGGATTTAATTTTTTAATTTATTTTTATTTTTTTCCCTTAATTACTATTCTGTTATTAATCAAGGGCCTTATATATTCAAAGTCATCACGATAAGCCCATGACATGAAGACCTTTTACTTTTCTAACAATAGTTCTTTTACTTCCTTTTCTGTAATTTTAAATTAACTAAATTCTAAATTCAACTTTATGGATTTTTCTACTCATATCTACATAACATTATTAAAAACTTTTTGAGTCTACTATTTTTAAAACAATTAAAGTTTTACATTGAATGATAATATTTATTACCATTTTGTTTTAAAAGAGTCAGAATTTACTTAAATTTCATTTTAATTAGTAACCTTTTTCTTTGTCAAAATCAAAATTTATGTAGAAGTATTTAAAAGTTTTTCTTTTGGTTTAAAAATTCCATCTTTTGTTATAATTTTTAGCCTTTTGAGCGAATATTTTCGTCAATATGTAACTACTGTAACTATCTATAATGTCTCGACTGTGTTCTAATTAAAATGCTCGAAGTTTTTAATTGTTTCTTGTGAGTTTTAACCAAGTCTTTTCACTAAAGTTTTATGATTTCACTTATGTTTTAAATTCTTTTCTATATGCTATTTGTTTAAAGGTAAAATTTTGATATGAATTTTTCAATGAAGTATTTTATTATTCCACTTATGTTTTCATTCTTTAACTAGAATTCTCTTTATTTAAGGTTCAAGATTCTAATTAGAATTTACTTTTTTCCTTTGCTTTGGGGAAGGGCCAGGATTTTCGGGTGAACTATTATAACTAAAATACACTGAAATTGTTCATTGCCTAATTCTGGATACAGAAAAGCAAGGATTTTTGTGGAAAAGAGATTTCAATTGATTTCAGTTTTCCTCCTCCTGATGTAGTGGCATTGAAGTTGATTGAATTCCTCTTCTATTATATTCGTTTTTCTTTAAATTTCTTTAATTTGGGTATTGTTTGTTTGAAAAGTTTTGGTTTTCACATTTTCTAAATTCTTTATTGCATTTATAGGAGTTTTGAAATTTATTAATAATGAATTTCAATTTTTATCTTTGTGAAAAATTAGTTCTTAATTTCTTACTTTATATATATACATACCCTAAATCAAAATGCTGAAAAAAAAATTCTTAAAAAACCATTACTTAAAAAATTACCTAAAAGAAAAAGAAAGAAAGAAAAAAGAAAGAAAAGGAAAAAGAAGAGGGGGAGCAATTTTTATATAACTTTACAGTAATTTTAAACAGCTCAACATATCATTTTATAATATATGATGACGCATGTGTAACATTCTACTACCCTCATCATGCCTTCAGAAAAGTAGTTCTTTTTCTGCTCTAAAAATCAATTTTGCATTACTATATCATTTATTATTTGCTGGAAAATATGTCAGTATAGATGTGTGACCCCAAAAATATCACCAATATGATTTTCTTGGTAGTGACTGGTAGTTGAATTTTCTGTTCTGGAAAAAATATATATTTCCACTCCATGCTTTGTGATTCAGGCTGTGTTCATAATGCTGAAGTAACATCAAAATTTACTTTTTTGCTCGCTTTAGAGCTCAAGTTTTAAAAAATGTAAATCTATTTGGATGATATATCTCATTACCCATAAAATATGTTACAAACAAGACACTGAAATTTATTTTTCAATGTTTGAGGAAATGAACAACAGCCTCCATTCACCTTCCTTACTGAGAACAATAAGCTGCTTGGGAGCTCACCTTGCACACACCTAAAGCTAATATGCAAGGGCGCAGTCAGTTCTTAGATTATTTGCCGATTTTCTTTGTTGATTCTAGACATGAGTTCTTGTGTGCAATACTAATGGCCACAAAAAAAAAAAAAAAAATGCCTCCCATCAGTTAACACTGTTCTTCCTGCTTTAAATCTTTCTACCCATTCAAATATTTTATTCACCCATACTGCTTACTTTGTATTAAATTAATATAAGATGATGGATTTCCAGAGGTTTCATTCCCTTTACGCACATAAAATTAACTATGGTATATTGTTCCTTGAAGGTACAACAGAAAAATATTCATATACTTATTCTTGTTTCTTACCTGTTACTTGAATTAAATATGTGCATGCCTCAGCAACCCATCATCTCATGCTGGAATGCTGTGCAGTGTCAGTTCCTGCCTTACAATACTTCCTGCCTTACCATTACTTTACAATAACATTTACTTTTCATTCATCAATATATATGTCAAGATATTCGTACTCAGATAGACAATATATTTTTAAAATGGCAATATATTATATTCATGGCACATTGAGAAATGAAAAATAATCATAAAAAAAAAGAAAAAAAAAAGAAAAGAAAAGAAAAAAAAGAAAAGAAAGAAATCCGAAAGCATTTAGATTTTATATTACGCCTAAAAGGGCGTTTTTTTAATGTTTTGTGTGTTACTTTTGTTTATTAAATATCATGTTCTTCACACTTAAAACACATAAAATTCAATTCAACAGCAATATCAATAATATTAAAAAACAGCATATCTTTAGAATTTCTGATGCACAGTCTTGCACACTGGAGATTAAAATGTTTTTTTCCTGTACAGTGTTGCCATTGCTCGCTTTGAAATTGCTGAGTTTATTACTCAAAATTTGTTAAAAGTTTTACAAAATTTTAAATAGATAACAATGTACAAATGTAGATAACAATGCCCATGTTCGGTTGGAGGACTACGTTATTCAAAATTTGATGGCTTTAGATATGTTGTTTCTTCACAATGTGGAAAACATTCATGCATTCATAAAGATTCTTCGTTATTTAGTTTCTTTAAATATAATACATGGCAATAATACTTGGTGGCAACAGTATGAAAAGTGAAACGATGCAAAATGCCGTTTTGAAATTAATAGCCCTTCTGGGATAAAAATGAATTAAAACACAGGATTAAAATCATTAATTTATTTTCTTTATTCATAATTCTAAATTATTTACGTTAAACTTCATTTAATACCTCAGCAAGTTTTCAAACAAAACTTTAAGGACTGCACTCCAAATCTGTATTTTGATCAGAAAAAGAGCATTCATACACCCTTTGACATTTGACCCTCCTTGAAATGTTTAGAAAGTCTTGACACACACTGTTAACCACAGAGTTATCTCTTGCGAATCCAAACAGAAACATACGAAAGCAAGGGAAGGGTGGCTCCTCACCATGCTACACATTTTTATGTTATGTACTTGATTCAAAAATATATATGAATTTGTTGTCTAGATAGTCGTTTTAATCAGAATTGGCAGGCCACTTTTCAATATTTTCTGCTTAAAAAAATTATCCCTCTAGAAGACTATATTTTTAATGCATTAATGCACATTTTTATGTATAAAAAATCCAATTCCTTTCTTGAGCTGCTGGTAAATATAATATATAATGCTGAAAATTAAATTTAGCCTATTTTTGAGCCTATATAAAATTTATAACAGTGAGCAACTTTGCTAATAAAAAGCAAGAAAATTTTACAACATTCAATAATAAAAATTATAGTATACACATATCTTAATTTTTGTTACAATAAAAATTGTTCAAAACTTTACAAACTATATATATATATATATTACGAATTATCCATAATTCAATTTGACAATTCTTAAAAAATGATAGAACACTTTACATATTCAACCAACAAATGGAACAATATTCCTATTTATCATAGAAATTTTAAACCAAATTATACCTGACGATAAGTCTCATGATGAACATCTTCATTCCTAATATCATAATATCGACTAATGAAAGACTGGTATTCCTCTTTCCTTCGTTGTAAGAAAGATTTTCTTCTCTCCAGACATGTTGGTAAATAACCCTAAAATATATCCACAATGAAAGAAAATTAATTTATCTGCTATTCGAAAAAGAGGATGGCACTGTTTAACATTTTAATAATGTTCAATCCTTTTTTCCATTGATTTTATAAATAAACTAAAGTACTAAGAGAAGATAACTGGGATGAGACGACAGACATAACATGAGAAAAGTTAAATAAATTGTTAGTTTCTCAAAGGCAATAAAAATACCTTTCTTATGATATGCATATATCAATTTAATCTACACAATAACAATACAGGTGCAGAAACAATCTATGTATGTGCATCTGTATTTATTAGAATCAATGTATCTATTAATAATCAATCTAATAGTAATCAATGTATTTATTAGAATAATATTTGATGGCAAAATATCTTGTTAACTACAGGTTTGATTCTTAAGCATTTCAACAAAAGAAAGAACACTTTAAAAGGGACATAAACAAGCACTGAATATTACGTGACATACAGCCATAATTTTTTCATAACTCATTCTTTCTTTCTCGATAGTACTAAAAAACTGAATTAGTGAAATGGCAACGCTGAGTGTATTTCATATGAAATGAAGGAATAAAAGATTAAGGAGCATATAAATTCACTCAATAATTTTAGTTCATCTAAACATTCTTATAAAATCCAAACGCTATATACACTGATGTTATCTTAATTTAAAATTTCTGTTTGGTAAAATATGAAAATATGTCAGTTGTAGGAATCATAGCATACAGCCACCAATTGTCAAAAATAAAAACAGTTCATTAACTGCCAAATTAATGGTTATGTTGTTTGCTTTCATCTCTACAGTACACATTTTAGCCTTCTACTGATTCTAGCTCTATACCATTGTTCACAAACAGAAATAATTGCGAGACACAAGAAATGATTATGAATCTTATTATTAAAGTGGCAATATAATTATTCCAGATGATTTCGTGAAGTAACAGGTAACACAGAATAGTCAGCAAATTATATAGTTGTCATCAACTGGGAAGAGTTGCATTTTGGCATATTGTCAGTTATGTCTATGTCCTTGAACTACCCTATCCTAATTCCCATTATTTCTTGCTTTATAAAAGGCAATAAGAATTTCTATGTGTAATTTAACACTTTGATACCTCATATTTGGTAAAGTTGCTTTTTGCAAAAAGTAATGATAATTATGGCATTGAAACACAGGGCAGCTTTATAAGGAATGTTTTAATACTTTGTCTCCCCAAAATGGATAAATGGTTTTATTTCATTTTAATTAAGCATTTAGAATAAAATAAAATAATGCTTTGAGATATTCCATTGCCAGTTCATCAAGAAACTTTAAATGGTTTTATTTCATTTTAATTAAGCATTTAGAATAAAACAAAATAATGCTTTGAGATATTCCATTGCTAGTTCATCAAGAAACTTTGGTTAGTCTACATTTTAGGGTGCCTCTTGGATTATCGCCAAGTTGTTGTTTCATTTATGGTAAGCTGAATAGTTGAATGTTATGGAAACCCTATTATAATGTGATTGTGGTGAATTTGACTAATGGGAAAATATTTGTTAGGGCTATTTCTGTGTTAGACGTCAGGTAGGAAGTACATTGCTTATTTTGTGCTGTACACCGTAAAAATGGGTGTATGTGATGAGATTAATGAGAAGTTTCTGTACGATTTGGAATGAAACAGGAAAAAAAAAAAAAAGCATTAATTCACGAAAAAAATGCCACTGACAGTCCGGGACTACGGAGGATATTTTTTACTCTTATTTTTGTGAATTTATGTGGTGGCAGTATGCATATTCTAGTTCAAATAATTTTATAAAGTTTTTGGATAATGTTAAGGAATTTTGTCTGCCACAGTCTGAAGTCACAGAAATTTCTAAATACAGTAATATTTCCTTTTTGTAGTGTATATATGCGATAAGATGTATTCCTTTTTTATGTTATTTTATTGTGTGATTTAAAATGCAGTTTACTGAGCTTTGATTGGCTAAAAATTTTGTTCAATTTTGTTGATGAGTAACTTTGTTTTAACATTGTATGATGTCATCATTCTCCTGATTTTTTT
>KK120086.1:63725-88467 GCA_000611955.2 Stegodyphus mimosarum | reverse complement strand
ATATATACATTTATATATATATATATATATATATATATATATAGATAGATAGATAGATAGATAGATTAGAGTCTAGAAAACCTGGCAATAATACGAAGCGTATGACGCCATAACTGTTGACATTCCTCATCCTGGTCTTTTGCAAAGTACCCGGACGAAAACAACCGGCAATTTAATAAGTACGTTTTTGTCCGCGAAAGCATGTCTAAAGCTGTCCTTTACTTATTGAACATTTATTCTGAGAGTCATGCATTTTTTTTTGTTTCATATTTTCATAGCATATAAATGTATTGCTTATTTGAACGCGGAGATATGACCTAGCTTTATGAACTGCATTTATAAAACTTCTTTTTCAAGAACTTTGGTCTTAAATTTACAGTTGATTTTTTCTCATATTTGTATTATTTTATACAACACCTTATTAAGTGTTGCTTTTAATGAGTCTTTTTTAATTTAAAGTAGTCATATTAGTTTTCGTTTCCATTTTAATGTTTTTAATTTAATGAAAACAAGGATGTATGGAATGTAAGATATTGTTGTAAAAAGTGATTGAATTGAAAGACTGAATCCATCGTAACACTTAATTTTGTACTATTGTTTTTCACAAAAACGTAGAAGTCCAAAATTGTTTGTTTCCTTTTTAATAATAAGTGCTTCTGTTTCTGCCGTTAAAATTTTATTTGGCTATTTATAAGAAATATTATATTATTAATGCTATATACAGTACATCCCACTTATTAAACTCACTGGTTAATAAACTCAACCACTTGATACATTCAAGTTTCCAGGAACCAAAACAAATACATACTAATCATTAGAAAAACCACTGTTTAATGAAATCATTTCTACCACTTATAAAATTCAGATTGGCAAAGACCAGCAACAGAATATCTTTCTTAATATCTTTCAGAGCTTTTTCTAGTTCATCCATAGCGTATATTTATATAGTGTCCTACAAATATGACTTCTAACATTCAACCTTTAGACCAGGGTATTACAAAAGCTTTCAAATGTTATTACAAAAAAGATAATCAGCTGAGGAATTGCAAATTTTACTTAATGTTTCGAACATCAGTTGATATAAATTATGAAGATTAATTTTTAGAATATGTGCCAGTTCATAAAAATATTGAAACAGTGAGTATAAAAACTGAAAGTGTTAACTGCAGAAAGTGATACAGAAAAAAGAGAAAAAAACTGATATGCCAACATCATCTGGATCTAGAAAAGCATAGCAAACTCCAAGAAAAATTCTTGAGCTGAAAAATCATGATAAAAAAACTACCAGCAGTTTTACGAAATTGAGAATACAGTTGGAAATCTGTTGTTGAGCTATATGAAACAAACAAGAGATAGAATATTTGTTTGTGAGTAAGAGATCAAACTTCATCAAGAATATAATAATAAAGATGTTTATAAAAAATTAAAAAATGAATTTCAAAATTGCATAAATAGTTTAATTTTAGGATAACTTTTTAATTATTATTTTAAGTTTAATTATTAAATTAGTTGTTAGATATTATTTTACTTGAAAAGTTTAAAATTGATATCACGATTTGCAATACAGAAATCTGTGTATATTAAACTCAGCCGCACTGTAAAGTCAAATATGTTTGGAATGGATATGATTTTAAGAACTGATATATATATTAAAAAGAAGTTCATTCTTCCATTGCCTAGCATTTGCTGTTTAAATTTAATTTTTCACTCCTCAAAATTTTTCAGAAAGTTGGGTATGTTTTGTATATTTGAAGCTTTTTATATTTGTCATAAATTTCTTTTTCTCATAATAATTCTCTTTATCATCTGTTTCCTAGCTGTTAATTTTTATTATTATTTCCTTCTTTCCATATGTTTCACAGATGTGCACTTATAAGTTTTTTTTTTTTAACTTTTCAGAAAAACGTTCAATAATTTATGTTTAAATTTTGAATGAATCTAAATGAGGCTTGTTCTGTAATATAGTTTTTAAGAGTACATAGTATTAAATTTATGTTAAATTATAAATTTATGCTAAATGAGTCTTATTCTGTTATATAGTTTTTAACAGACAGTATTTGCTATGTTATTGTTATTCAATGAAATAATATATTATTTTATTAAAATTATTACAAATTTTTAAAATTTTCTGAATTTTTTTTTTATTAAATGGGTATGAAAGAATCACTTTATTGAACACCTACATCAAAAGCATTTAATAAAATTTTGGAAGAGCAAAGGTAAGGTAGGTTAAAGTTTAAATATAAAATGTTCACTAGATTGGAAATAATAGGTATAGGGTAATTATTAGCATATTACATATAGGGTAATTATTAGCATTATTTCTAATTTGAAATATTAGTTGTTTTATAAAGCCTGTGATATATTCATACTTATGTTGACTGTGTTGTATTTATAATGCAATCAAACATAAGTAACTTACATGAATACTGAATAAAATGCAAGTTGAAGAAATAAATCTGTTTTGTGTTTACAGGATATGAGTAGAAAGACTGTTAGAGAGTTTATTTTCCAAAATCTCGGAAATGAATCAATTTTGACAGAACTTTAGTGTTATCACGGCTACCTTAGTAGAATTTGTCAAATTTTCATAATGTGCCAAACATGTTCATAACCATTTTTCAAGCAGCCATGTTTATAACAATCCTTCAGTCAAGCAACGTTGTTACATATGTAACTATTAGTTGTATGTATTATTATTATTTATCATAACTGTTATATAGAATCATTAGAATGTAGAATAAATGATATTTGTGTACATCTCGTAATCATCATTGAGCACTTATCAAACATATAAAAATGATACATGGCACAGTTAGCGATAGATTAAAAAAGAAAATCTTTTTTAAAGAACCACGCAGCGTCACTTGTGAATAACTGTAAAGCTATTCTAAACTAAAACAGGATGTTAAATTATTTACAGTGGAACCAAAACTTCCATAGCTGGTAAATTCATTGTTTCTTTTTATTTGAAGTGGCTAAAAATACATATATATGAACGATTTAAAGTTTCAAATCAATAAATGGATGGATTAAAGCCACCAAGTAATCTAAATTTTGAAGGTAATTTAAGCAAAAATTGAAAGAAGTGGAAACAAAAATTCCATTTTTACATGTTAGTGTCTGGTGGCATTATTAAATCACTTGAAATTAAAGTAGCTATTTTATTGCATACTAGCTGCTGCGCGGCCAGCCTTCGTCTGGCTTTTAAGTGTACCAGAAAAATGGCTAAAGAGAACACCGAACATTAAATTTGAAAACTGCACAGAATTTTACTCTGCAGAACAATTTTATTGAAAAAGAAAGAAACAACAACGGAAAAAAGATTCAGTTAAAAATGCATTACATATAAAAAGCATACAACGAAATAAGCAATATCCCTTAATACAAATATTAATTATCGTAATAAATAAATTAACCAGCTTCCCTTTGCAAAATCTTAAGAACTCAAATGGTATAAACAGATTAAGAACTTAAACAGATTAAAAAATATCATGCAAAACTTTTTTATAATTAAAATTATATATAATTAAAACATAATATTACAATGAAATAAGCAATATCCCTTGATACAAATGTTAATTATCCTAATAAAGTAATTAAACAATTTACCGTTGCAAAAAGAAACAACTTTTTAATTTCTTAAACTTTTCAGTCTCTTAAAAACAGTAACATAAGAAATACGATGAAAAATTGTTGCCAAACCGAAATTTTTAAAAGAATGAAACTATTCAAAATGATGCAATTTCATCAAAAATCTATCAACAACAATAAGAAAGGAAAATTGTTGCCAAAACTACATTTTAAAATATCTGAGATGTGAGAAGTGTATTCGGAAGATTCATTTAAAAAGTTTTAAAAAAATACAAAATATTATTATTTTTCCAAAATTTTTTTCAAAAGGATTAAAGTTCAACGTGTCCAAAAATCAAAGGAAAATAAACAGCACATTTTTTAAAATAAGTTTTTAAAAAAAAAATTCCGCTGAAAAGGTGTTAAGCTCGCCTTCCTAAATAAATTCGTATTTAATCTATTTATTGAAATACGAAATTTATTTTAAGTTCGTAAAATAGCTAAGTGTTTACGCTTCACGACGATGTAAAAATGAAATGTATAGAGTAAAATCTCTCTTTCCTATAGCCCATTATGTCTCAAAATGACGCGATTTGGTCACAAAACATAAAATAAAAAAATTCTAATTCGAATTTCGAAAAAATCGCTTCGAGGTGCACTGGCTCTTGTGTAGATACACCTATGTACCAAATTTCGTGGCCCTCTGTCTATTAGCTTATTCGCAACACGAACGAAAGACACACACACACACAGACTCTTTGTTTTATTATATGTAGAGATTATTAGTGAAGAAGCACTTGAAAAGTTTGAAAAGTCACTTTTGAGTGACGAAGATAAGAAGGATGTTGACAAAGTAATTGAATATTTCGAAAATTATTGCATACCGAAAGTGTTGATAGCCATATATTTTTCTGTCGAACGCAACATGTAGGTGAGTCGTTTGATGATTTTTTAACAGATTTAAAGAAATTAAGTAGTAATTGTGGATTTGCAAAATTAAAAGATAGTTTTATAAGAGATAGAATAGTAAGTGGAATTCTAAATAAAAATCTTAAAGGTGGATTATTAAGGGAAGATCAGTTAACATTGGAGAAATGTATTAAAATGTGTAAAGCTTCTGAATTTGCAGAACTTCAGCTGAAAACTTCAACTGAAGAAAATAAAATTCCACCTTTAGAGGAAAAAAGTCTGCCTCGTGGCAAAGAATATCACGTAAATCAAAAGCAACAAAGTACTAAATCAGCTTCAAATTATCAAGGAAATACGTACAATAATCCAAAGCCATGTAGAAAATGGGGAACTTTTCATAAGTTATACAATTGTCCTGCTTATAATAAGATTTGTATGTACTGTAAAAAAGAAAAATCACTTTTCTAAAGTATGCACTTATAAAAATGTTAATGTTGGGCAGAATAATTTAGACCATGAGTTGCATAATAATGGTAATAAATGTATATTAGGGTCAGTAGAAGATAAAAATCCATTTTCTAAAAATAGAACAGAATGGTTTCAAAGACTAAAAGTAAACATATCTAAATATTTAAATAGTTAAGTTGGATACTGGTGCTCAGTGTAATGTGTTACTATTGCCTAAATTTAAACAATTAAATTTAAGAGCTAAACGTTTAACTAAATCAAAAGTCGCTTTAAATAATTACAATGGTACTACAATTGATGTAGTCAGAAAATGTAAATTATTATCTGAGACACTGAAAGGGAACAAGGCTGAAGTAGAATTTCAAGTAGTAGCATGTGAGAAAACTATTCCAGTTATTTTAGGTTTACCTACATTGCAAAAATTAAACCTAGTACAAAGGATTTGTACAGTAAATCCTAATTCTAATGAAAAGGTACCAGATTCTTTTAAAGGATGTCAAGATTTATTTAAAGGAATTGGAAATTTAACTGGATATACCTATAACATTAAATTAAAACCAAGAGCTGTTTATAAAATAGAGCCCTGTAGGAAAATTCCAATTAGCTTATTAAATCCATTAAAAAAGGAATTAGCAAGCATGGAAAAAGATGGTTTTATAAAGAAAGTTAATCAGCCTACAGAATTTATGAATTCGTTAGTTATAGTAAGAAAAAAGGATGGTAATTTAAGAGTGTGTTTACATCCTCAGCACCTTAATCAAAGTATACTGATAGAATGTTATCAGATACCAACTTTTGAAGAAATTTCATCTCAAATGACAAATGCAAAGGTGTTTAGTATTTTAGATGCAAACAAAACATTTTGACAAATTAAACTGTCAGATTCAAGTTGTGAATTTACTACATTTAATACTCCGTTTGGTAGCTATTGTTTTTTAAGTTTGCCATATGGACTGAGTTCATCACCAGAAGTTTTTCTGAAATTTTTAGTGATTTAGAAAGAATTCAAATATATATATATGACTTATTAGTTTGGGGAAAAGATAAAAAAACATGATTTAAGATTAAAGAAGTTGTTGGACAGAGCCAGAGAAAAGAATGTTAAATTTAATTTAAATAAATGTAAATTTGGGCTGAATGAAGTAAAATATATGGGCCATATATTTCCTAAAGATTGTTTAAAGCCAGATGAAGGCAAAATTAAGGCTATTCTAGATATAAAAATCAGCGAAAAATATCAAAGAATGAGAAATTTTCATAGGCATGATTACATATGTTTCTAGATTTATACCTAATGTATCAGAAGTGACATCATGTTTAAGAGATTTGTTGAAAAAACAAGTTATCTGGAACTGGAATGCTGCACATGAAAAAGCATTTAGAAGACTAAAAGATGTCTTAATAAATAAACCAGTTTTACAGTATTATGATATAAACATGCGAGTAGTTTTATGTAGATGGATCTCAAAAAGGACTAGGAGCAGTCTTACTGCAGAATAATTTACAAGAGTAGCATATGCATCTAAAGCATTAACAGATACACAAAAGAATTATGCTCAAATTGAAAAGGAAACTTTAGCTATTTTATTTGCATGTGAGAAATTTCACCAGTATGTATTTGGAAAACATATTACAGTGGAAAGTGACCATAAACCATTAGATTAAATTAGACCAATTTTTAAAAAGCCGTTAAATAAATGCCCTGTAAGCTTACAAACAATGCGTATAAGAATACGGCCATATCAGTTTGAGATAAAATATAAGCCAGGAAAAGAAACTTTTTATAGCGGATGCATTATCAAGATCACTGATAAAGGATTTGATTTCTTTGAAGGAGACATAGAAGCTCATGTTGGATTGGTTGTAGATTGTATACCAATGTCTAAAGACAAAATGGAAATTTTTCAACTGAAAACAGAAAAAGATGAAGAACTACAAGTTTTAAGAAAATTAATTAAAACTGGATGACCGGATGAAAAATGTGTGGTTCCAGAAGTGGCAAAACCATATTTTAACTTCAGAGAAGAACTATCAGAAGCAAATGGATTAATATTTAATAATTCCTGTGTTGTTGTATGAAGAAGTTTATGAAAAGATATATTAAATGGAATTTATTATGGCCATTTAGGAGCAGTAAAATGCAAGAACAAAGCAATAAAAATATATTGGCCGGAATGTCTCAAGAAATTGAAGATTTGGTGCTGAATTGTCCAGCATGTTTAAGTTTACAAAAAGCTAATACTAAAGAACCAATGATACCTAAAGAAATACCTAATTTTCCATGAGAAGTATTGGGAACAGATCTCTTTTACTTTCAAGGAAGAGATTATTTAATAGTTATAGATTATTTTATCATATATGTTGAAATTGGATATTTGGAAGATCTATTAAGTGTAGGAGTGATAAAGCAATTGAAATCAATTTTTGCAAGGCATGGTATTCCGAAAATAGTATATTCGGATAATGGCCCACAATATAGTTGCAAGAAGATGGAATTTTGAAATCAGAACTTCACGTCCAAATTACCCACAATCTAATGGAATGGTTGAAAGACATTTCAAACTGTCAAGCAAATATTAGAAAAAGCTGTATTTGAGAACAAGGATCCATATTTAGTATTACTGGAATACAGTCAAATACCAAAAATCCGCCGACCTGAAATTCGCGCTGCCTCTCAAAATATAAACATTGAATTTATAGGTTCCAGAAACCGCAGAATGGAGAATGAAATACCGAAGAAAAAATATTTATCCAATAATTATGTCAGAATTACCGAATAATAATGATTCTGTGTTAGTGGCAAAAAAAGATCTTAGCCCTGAAGAGGTTTTCAGTATGGATGATGTGTTCAGATGAGCCAACACTGGCATATCAAATAACTGATGATGAAGTCATTGGCTCTGTTTTGAACTCGCTACAGCAAGAAAACGATTCCGACACCGACACAGATAATGCATTTGATAAGAGTGAGAAAATATCTTTAATCAGGGTTTGGAACATGGGGAAAAATATGTAAAATATTTAGAACAACAGAGCTATGTCACAGAGCAAGAGATTATGATCCTGTAGAATTAAAAAAAAAAAACTTACTCTGGAGTACCTTAAGTTTTAAAACAAACCTTTATCAGAAAAATGTTTGAAACAAGTAAAAAAAAAGAAATATTTTATGCTTTATTAGTATCCCTTATTTTTACACTTCTGTATTGTATATGTCCTTAATGCTTTAAAATATTCCTGTAATCACTAATATAAGTGAATAATATATTATATATATATATATATAATAATTTAATGCATGTAATCAAATAATGTAATAATGTATATTATTGTACATAATAGTTTAAGTAAATGTATCTAATATACCTTATTTATGTTGCACTTTTAGTCTGAATATTATGATTTGGCTTTTCTGTCCTGAAATCCGCAGAACCTCTGGTCCCAAGCATTGCGGATTTCTGGACTTCTACTGTATTGTAACTCCTCTTTCAGATGAAATTAAATCACCTTCAGAATTGATGTTTGGAAAAGAAATAAATGTAACTGTAACTGTATCTATAATTATTATTAATCATAACTGTAATATAGAATGTAGAATAAACAATGTTTGTGTACATCTCATCATCATCATTGAGCACTTATCAAACATATAAAAATGACACGAATGACATCATTTTGATACGCTTTTTGTGGTATTTCAGAAGCTTTTATAAACAAAGCATGATATTTTTTAGCTTAAGGGGTCTTTTTCTGTCTGAATTTCGAAGGGAACAACAAGTAGATGCATTTGGTAGATAGCCAGTGTTATTGGGGTTGTGCAATATTGAATCTCTGCTGCTTTCTGATATTTTGAAGTGAAAACATATGATTGTATACTTAAGGAGAAGAATAATACAAAAAAAAAATAATAATAAATAAAGATTTGAAGACAAATGTGTTTTATTTTTTAATGTATCAGGTAATCCTTATTGAAAATTAAAAATTGGTTTTTAAATTACCAAAGTATGTTTCTTTTTCATGTGTTAAATAATGTTTGTCAACATGTAATAAATATCAATACTTTGGGAATCTTCTTCAAACTGTCATGAAAATCACCGATTTGTGCATGATAAATAATTTTTACCTTCCCATATGTAAAAAATTGCCAAATTATGTAAAGGTGGTTGCATTATAAGTATCATTTTAACTTTTTACTATGTGATTAGACATAGGCTGAAGGGAAAGCTTATTCTTATATTCTAAATACTTATTGTTTTGTAAAGTAGTTGTAAAAGCTGTTTTTATCTCTGCCTCCTTTAATAAAGTTTTAAGTTAATATAAAATTAAAGCAAAATCATTTAATATTTCAGTAAGTCTTAGCCTTAAGAAATAGATGCGTGGTTATGAAATGAATATTTTTCAGTTTTCATTAAACAAGCTGTCTATATTAATAAAGCATGCCTAGCTTAATATGTTTTTTTGTGTCATGATTTTCATTGTGGTAGGAAGAAACGATGAGCACCCCCCAGTATGACTTCATTTAATCAGAATTTATGTTATATAAAACAGAATCTGCCAACAACTAAACTGTTGTTTATTATGTGCCATTTAAGTAACAAAAGTTGATAAACTAATAAAATAACCAAAGTAAAATTGAAAATGATATCTTATCACGAAGAGAAACACAATATTGAAAAAAATTATACATGCAATGCTATGAATATGAAAATCCATTATTCTTTACTGGATCATCTGGCCTTGCTTCCTTCAAACACTGATAGCTTGGCTTGTGTAGTTTTAAGCTGGCTGTATGTACATTTCTCTGCATTCAAACTTTGCGTACAGCAGATTGCAATGAATCATCAAATAATAACGATTCATTTCCTATCTGCTGGATATAGTGTCAAATTTAACCCCTTACTCATCACAAAATTTTGGCAAAATTTATTGAAAAATCGTAAATTTTTTTATTAATATTTTTTAATGTTTATGAAATTTAAAATTCATATAAAAGCACTATATTTTCCCTTAAATTAAACATTTTTTTCAATATGTAAAATTTTTTTATTAACTTGTGGAAGCATTAGGTTTTTTTGAAGTAGGAGTATTGAAAAACGAGCAATGCCTTCTCTGGGATTCTAACCACGGACCTCTGAAATACATGCCCAGCATGCTGACCACGAAGGCATATGAAGAAGGTGGGAGAAATACCTTATATACTTCTCCTTTTAAAAGGTGACTGGAGTTCAGAGGAGCCAGTCGCCCTTTAAAAGGAGGTGGTGGAGAATCATGATCCACCACCCTTTTTAGTCCAGGTGCCAGTTGTAGAGGCATTAGGTTTTTTTAGAGCAGGAGTATTGAAAAATAAACAACACCTTCACCGGCACTCGAACCACGGACCTCTAGAATACACGCCCAGTGTGCTGACTACTACACCACGAAGGCATGTGAAGAAGGTGGGAGAAATACCTTATAAACTTGCCTTAAAGCTTCAATGCAGCTTTTAAGTTTACATGTAAATTTTGGAGAGAGAAAAATCATGTATGTTTAAATAATGCACATTATTGTCTGCAAATGGAGATGCTTTTATTCAACATCAATAATAGATGCAATATTTTTCAAAAATTTAATAATTTTTCTGAATATGGTAAAGTTTGAAACATGGTATGCACAGTCCTACATTGCAATATTTACAATAATAGCTTGTTTCTCTCCTAATTCGTTTTCCATTTCCATTCTTCTTTCATGAACGCACTTTACATTCTCTGGAAGGATTTTCTTTTTTTCTTCTGTAGGTGGTATATGTTCCAAAAAATGTCATTCGAATTGATTTGATGGTGCTTCACTCGATGGACAACCTCCTCTTGAAAAATTGATAAAAGTATGATAATTGTCAGTTATTTCATCGATTAAATCCAGTCTAAATTTTAAATATAACTTTTTTCCACCTACTTTTTTATAAACTTGAAAAGCGTTGAAAACGGCTTGGGCTGAAAGGTGAAAGAATAAGTTTTTATAATATTTTCCCCCATCGTTTCTTGCTACTTAATAACGAGAAAGGTAGTGATCTACAAGATCCACACTTCCCATTGTTTTATCATAGTCAATTACCTTTGGTTTTGTTTGCAGTTTTTTACTTTGGGCCATTACTTCAACAATTTCAGAATCATGAAAAGATGATAACATTGTTACTTCCTTTTCGTCCTTCCATTTGAGAGCAAGGATTTTGCCACATCTAAAGGTATAACTTTGTCAGTTTGTAATTTTTTATTTTTCAATGCTAAAGGTGAATTCTTTTTGTTTTCTCTAACAGTTCCAACCATATCTGTTTGATAAGTCAAAAGGATATCACATAATTCTGATGAAGTGTAATAATTATCTAAGGGGATGCAGGAGCCTTGTTTCAAAAATGGCATCATCAGAGTCATAACAACTTATGAAGATACTGAGAGAGATTAGAATTTAGGATGAAACAAAGTACCTTTCGTGATATATATAATAAATAACCATATATAACCAGAACTATATTCACTTAGCATGTATGTTTTGATACAAAATTTTGCTTTTTTCAAGGGTATGTATTGGCACCAGGATAAACATTCATTGTGCAACATCAGCGTTTCATCTATGGTAATATCTTGTTCTGGAGTAACTGTTTTTTGATATACTTTATTCATATGCTCACAGATAGGCCAAATTTTGAAGAGTTTCGGGTTAGGATTATTTTCTGCATCACAAGAATCATTACACAAAATGCAAGCATATTTTTATTTCACGATATCGATTATATGACATAATCTTGTGAAAAAAGGAGTTTCTACTGATGTTTTCTTAGTCCAATGCGTGCTTTCTTCAGTTTTTTTTTATAATACCTTGTAAAACTGAAAGCACTAGGAACAAATGCATTTCATGTGCTGATACAGGTTTCCATTCTCTTCTACCTTTCAGTTTCCTTTTACCAACAACATTACCTAATTGCTCAGCATAACAATTAGTCTCTTTTACAATTATGTTCACTATTTCATCATTTATAAAATGCTCATAATATTGTAAAATGCTTGTACTGACTTGAAATGGAGTATAACTTTAGCCAATAATTTGATATGAAATAACTATATGAAATAACTTTAGCCAATAATTTGAACTGAAAATGTGGAGGACAAATATCTGGAACATCCATCATAATTTGGTTGCTTTAGCACCCTTGTAAAAGTTGTGCGGGAGCGTCACTATTGTCACTATCATCACTATCTTCAGAATCAAAAGCATCTGAAAAAAAAAAAAAAAGCTGCCTACTGAATCATTTCCCGATTCTTCAAGACTTAAATCCTCTTGTTCACTTGAACTACTCATTTTACAAATGTTTAACCCGAAAAAGCGATGAGCACTGAAACCAGATCCTTTCAAAATATGTTCTAACGGAAAAAATATTCTGAATCTACATACTACTGTTATCTAATCAACTTACAAGTACTGTGCTGCTGTCTGTGAGTCGTGTGTGTAAATAGAATTGATACGGGCATGATCAAAATTGGTATTCCTTTGACTTTTTATTGCAAAAGCAGAGCCTGCATGAGATACCTGCACAACAAAATTTATTCGGATTGGTTGCCCATATGAGAGACAGGTGCAACGAGTAAGGAGTTAAATGCAGAAATGATTTCCACTTGTAACATAAATTGCATTGGTTCAATGATGTTCCAAGATATTGGAGTGCATCAAATAAAGCTTGTAATTGTATTATGTTTAGTAAACATTGGTGATGTTGCAACTAAACATCTTGAGTTACTGTTGATATACTTAAATAATGTGAAACTAATAACTGTACAAGGATATTATATTTGATTCAAGTTCTGAAGTTTGAGAGATTTAAGAAAGCAAAATCAGTTCAGGTTCTGTCATCATAGAAATTTCAGTTTAAGGAAATGTTTCTGGTCTAATTTTTTTATGTTGATTTTTGCTTTCAGTTGAAATTAGATATAATACATTCTTTATTAATATTTGCTAACTAATATCTTAATAATTTTTTCCTCAAATAGAGTATTAAGTAAAATCAAGAATGAGAAATGTAAGTATTAGTAATGATAACTATAAATTAACTTATGTGGAGGAAAAATGTGATTCAGAATTTGATTTTGAAATTAATAATTCTAATATCTGCAGCTTACATACATACATTTAAAAATCTTTGTTTTACATTTTTGAATGCATCTTGCATCAAGAGTGCAATATTCATCACTAATTATTGGTGGTTGTTTGATTTTTCTTTTTCTCTTCTGTCAGATTTAGCTAATGAATTTTGAATAAGTGTTATTTCCTTAAAATCTTTCACTTACAGTAGTGGATAGTTACATTTGTGATCATCTTTAATGAAATCTTTCGAATATTCACTTTTTTACATATTAGAAGAGGGTACTAAGTGTTAAATGCATAATTTTTTACTCCAGAGAAAGGGAGAACTTATATTGTTACTTTAAATTTGAGGCTTTTGTTAACTGAAATTAATGCTAAAGGAAAATACTTTTTATTATCAAGCGTGTTTTATCCAATCTAAAGTATAAAACTAAACTCGGGCAAGTTTGAAAGTTACCTGTGAGGAGGAGGGAAAAGAATCAGAGATTGTGTTCATTTATTGTTCTAAGATTGCCAACTACTTTTAATTATTGTGCATTTTATGGAATTTAATATTTAAAAAGTTAACATGTATATGTGGCTGCGAGTAAAATATTGAATACCTGAAAATTTCTGTGGTTTTTCGTATTGCATCACATTTCCTTCTAATTATTTTGTTACTACTGATAAGGAATGATCTTAACAAAGCCAGTGTTTAAATACAGTCTTTTCTACTCACATTGCATAATTCTACATGTGTTGTGATCTACTTTTTTTCCCCAGTACACTAATAAAAATGGAAAACTGAAAAATTTATTTTCATTATATTATGTTCATTCTTTTAGTAAAAAAAGGAAAAAATGCTAGTCAGACTACTCATAAAATTTTTGCTGTATATAAACGAAATGCTGTTTCTGATCATCGAGTTCAAAGGTGATTTGAGAAGTTTAAATGCCCAAATTTCAGTCTCAAAGTTGATGCTTGCAGTTGATGACCATCCTTTGTAAACAATAACCTGGTAATTCCTTAATGCACCAATAAAAATTCAGAAAGTGGTCTCTTTTTTTTTGCCAGTTTTTTTTTATAATTATTATTATTATTTATTTTAATCTCTTTCTGTATTTTAATAAATAACTGTAGTGGATATATTCTGATGCATTCATATCTGAAAAAACATTCTTGAACATATTTATTTGGGTGCAGGAAAAAAATTTAGTTCGATGTATCCAAGTTAACTCTTATGAGTGTATTAACAGGTTAAAAGAAGCTATCACTGAAAGTCCACAATATACATTTCAGGAATTAAATATTCTAGAAATATAGAGTTATAATAATATGATGTATAGGTACCTCATACTTTAACAAAGCAAAATATGCTTGTTTGAGTTTTGGCGTGTTATTCTTTGCCAAAAAATGAAATGAAGAAGCTCCTTTTTTGCAACATTCCTGGTGTTAAGGAGTAGATACTATATAGCAACACTACAAGAAAAGGTCATAGGGTAAGCTAAAAGAATCTTCTTTATTGTAATACTGAGAGGAGGACGGCTTCCTAAAATGTAATACTTTATGTATAGTGAAATTAAAAAGGAATTTACACTATAAATTGTTATCATTAAACTAGGCAGTAAATTCTGAAAAGTATTCTTTCCAGATGGCAGTTTTAAAAGCAAAGTGCTCCAAACTGATCAGTTATCAAGGTATTGTCCTCCATTATGACAGTGTTTGGTCTCACATTTTCTTGAATGTCAAAGATTATTTTGGTTGTAGATAAGATGTTTTGTCTCACCTCCTCATATTCACCAGATCTTTCTCCCTCAGATTTTTGTCTCTTCAGCTCCCATCTAAATTGTTTGAATGGCTGGTGTTCACTTCTATGAAGACAGTCAAACAATGCCTCTGTAGTTTCTTTCGAACAAACATAATGCCTTTTTTAAAAGGAATTTTTGGTACTTATGTGCAGATACCTTAGTAGAAGTTACCAATTTTTCAGAATATGTCAAACTTTATAACTACACTTCAAGCAACCATGCTCATAACGATCCTTTGGTTTTGTTGTATTCCACGTTCCAACGGCTTTATTTCTAGAATATGTGCTTGTATTGGAAGAAATTGTGGTAAAATTTATGCAGGAACATACAATTTTGCTACAAAATCTCTAAAGAAAATAACAAAGAAATGTGTTTAGTAGATAGCCAATGTTGCTGATGTTTACACAATGCGGAATCTCCTCAGTTCTCTAATGTTTAATTAAATGAAAATGGATTCTATGTGCTTGGGGAAAAGAATTTCAGAAAGATTTGGTGAAGAATATAGGTGTTTCATTTTGACAAAAACACTGAATACTGGTAGTTCTACAGAAGGTTGAATGACTTAGCTATATGGGTGTTTTTGTAGTTATTCCCTTAGCCAGTTTAGAGACTCTGAACACTGGAAATATTCTGGTGCCTTCAATCCTTTCTCATTGTTGGTTTAGGTACATCATACATTCCATGGTAAAATGGCAATAGGAAATTTCTGTAGTGCTTTCTTTCCTTGATGGTCTAAGCCAGGGGTCGCCAAACTTTTTTGATGATCGCCCCCTATATAATTTTCGAAATCGCCATAGACCCCCACAAAGGTAATTTTCAGGTAATTAAAATAAAACTATATATTAGTCTAAATATTTAATAAATCAGAAACAGTAAGTAAAGTAGCTACAGATTTTTTACTCCTTAATGAGATGAGCGTGCCTGGTGTTTCTTGGCAAGGTTCGTTATATTGGGTTCAAAAGTAGTCAATTTTAATCGTAAATCCTCTCGAAGCTCCACATTTAATTTATTTCTGTTTTTAGTTAAAATTGAATTAACGTGACTGAAACGGCTTCAACCATATACGAACTTGGAAACGCCAGCATAAATGGCTGAACCATTTCGTAAAGTTTCACATATTTTTGCTTTATATTTATATTAGTCCAAAATTTATGTATTGTCAAATTTTTAATAAGCGTTTTTGCTTTAAGATCGGACAATAGTTCAGCAAGCTCATCTTGCATGTTGATGTCGACGTTATCAATTTGCGCCGAAAATGGCGCAATAATCCAATCAGGGAATGTCGATGTTTTCCAAATCAACAAAGCGCAGTTTAAAATCGTCGCTTAATTTGCGTATTAAGAACTGTTTTTCCTTCGAGTCCCAATAGACCCCCATTCGACCCCTTGGGTCAGATAGACCCCTACTGTTGTTAAATAGACCCCTAGGGGTCTATATAGACCACTTTGGCGACCCCTGGTCTAAGCAGATCCTTATTTTGCATAATGATTAATACCCTTTGGTTCTTCCAATACATAGTGTTAAGATGAGCCAGTTTCTCTTAGAGAGTTCTGTACAAATACATTTCTTGTGTTAGACAAATACTTTACTGTGCTTTGCTTTCATAAATTAAACAATCCCAGGCATCGTCTGCAGACTGTCTGAAATTAATGCCTCCTCTGTGAATTAGAAGCGTTCATGAGCATTGTGTTAAAAAATTAACACATAAAGTAGTTAATATAAAGAAAGGTTATTTTCAAAGTTGCCAGGATTTAGGGTCCAATAAATTTATTTATTAATAATTTTATAAACTGTATAAATTAAAAGAAGTGATTTTTGAAATTAAAATGCACTTTTATTATTATATAATAAATCTTGTGTTATGCAGTGCACAACAGCACATAATTTTTCGTGTAGCAAAGTAACTAAATTTTTGAATATATTAAATGTTTGGTGAGGAAAAATTTGAAACTTCTATTAATGATTAATGTACATACTACTATACTGTGCTATATTTTTATGTCCTTATGTGTGATTCTTATGATATCATCATCATGACTCTTTTATATTGCCTTAGCCTAAATTAGTTCCACTGCACTGTTCTCTGGATTTAAAACCATACTATGATTTTGCTGTCTGTTAGCTGATCAGGGCATTATTACTTCAATAAAAAACTTCTGTTATATCATCTTCATTTAGTATCATTTCACCACATTTTTTCTCAAATTCTGTTAGATGGAAAAACAGCATTCACTTCTACAGCATTCGAAGTCTGGGCCAAAATAAGATGATTATTTTAACCAATTTTGGAATCGCACTTTCTGAAGCCTAGATTGTGACAACATTGTTTTTCCTCACCAAAGCCTCAACAGAAGGCAAGTACCAAATACGTCTTTGCTTTTCAGATCCTGCTACAACCCAGAATTAGAAACGTTTTTTGACATAATTGAATATTTAAAATTTTGGTATGCATGCAAAAAATAATAAGATAATTCAAGTTAAGGAAGAGCATAATTTTTTACATGGAACTGAAATTTTTCAAAATCTAGTTCTTTCTCTCTTCCACGCTGATATGCCAACAGAAGAAAACCAGTACTAGTTATCCCTCTCCAATCAAATATATGTTGGGGCTTTACTTGTGGGTAAGCCAAACTGAAAAATATTACTTTCCCATAACCACTCAAGGGCTGAAAGCATAGTTATAACTAACATCAATTAATATATTGTCATTGGCCATGGAATGATTAGCGAGCAATAGTTTGACATACAGGAATCTCAGTTAGTCTGAAGGGCTTTTGCGGCACAACTGCTTTTCTCTTGGTGTTATATTCTTCGTTTCTAGATTTTGTTCAAAGAAAGTTTTGCTGGTGGTCTGGAAGTCCAGATTTTGGACTTTGCACTGTATCTTTTAACTAATAATTACAAAGAAAAGCATTGCTGGCAGTAAAAATGCAATTGTGTAAACCTCTCTGAGATATTTTCATTGTAGATATGCATTTCAGTAGATTCAAAACAACTCTGGTATATTTCCAGATTAGTTTTTTAATACTTCCATGAAACAGTTTTTTCTTATGGTATTATTTGAATTTTAATCATGACTAAGGGGTACAAGCTGCAAAAAGTCTGAAAACCAATGTACTATGTCAAAAGCATACAGTAATCCTGGGAGAATTGCTCGTGTTAGAGAATATCTTTTTATCCTTGAGCAAACTATACGACCCAAATGTGATTGTACTTAAGTTTGAATTATCAGTAATTTCAATTGACTGTTTGTAATATCAGTAATTTCAATTGACTGTTTGTAATATCAGTAATTTCAATTGACTGTTTGTAATATCAGTAATATCAATTGATCAATTGACCTGCAGTAGACAGACTGTTTATTGATGATGATTTGCAGTTTTTTCATTCAGTTCTGTTTCTAAAATTATCTGCATAGAATTTTTTTAACTATTCTATGGTTATTTTAATATTAGAACTGAGTATCTTTTGAAGTTAATAAGTTATATATATAAAACTTATTACCTTCATATGTATATATATATAAGAGCTTAATTAGTAAAAAAAAATTTTTTTAATGTTAAGAAATTTGGGCTAAGTAATATGAAAGGCTGTTTGATTCATTTGGATTATCTGCACCCCATGAAAAAATATTCACGAGACAATACTCTATGTCGCAAGGTATGCGCACACATAGCAGACAAGGGTGGAATTCCATCTTCAAAGTGAACTATTTTTTTTTAGCGTTTAATTTTTTTTTTTTCCTTGTAAAGAATTGTAATAGGATTGTCGAGTTTGCCAGCTGATGGAAAAGGAAGTGTTGCATCTATGAAATGGTACATCTTAAACGATCGAATTTTATGAAAATACAGTGTAAAAAATTGCAAGTATTAGAATGTGGGATGCCAAAATTGTGCAATTTTTTTAAGGAAAATAAATTGCTGTGTATGTGAAGAAAACAACGCATGAACAGCACCAAGTCTGTGCAGTTCTCTGGTGTTTCTTTAAGCGAAAGTAGATTGCTATGTACATGAGGAGAAGATGAAAAAAAATTACATAAGAATTTTTAATAAGGTTTTTTTATTACAGTTTATTGCTATTTTAATATTATTGGTTCATTACTGTTTTATGGAATTCTTAGTGTGCAGCCATTTTCAGAATGGCTGTTGCCACGTGTTAGCTTAAAAAATTAACAGTGAGTTGACAAATTCTTAGAGGAGCTATGGATAATCAGAAAGTACCATTTATTTAAAAAAAATTTTTTGTTTTATCCTGAAATAATATTTATAATGATTTTTTTTTTTTTTTTGTCTCCCAAGTTTAGTGTATGGATTCACCTGAAGATGAAACTAGTCTTCAATGTGATTCTTGTCTTGATTGCAACTCTTCAAAGCGAATTGTAGTTGATGCTGAAGTTCAGTTGGATTTGAATAATGACTGCAAATCCGATGCTGAAGAAATTGAAACTGCCTTTCAGAACAGTTTTACAAACATAAATATGAAGTTGCCGGTAGCTGTTCAAAGTTGTGTACCTGCAGGATTGCAGGTTTCATCTGAACTTGTAGTTATTACTAATGCAGGTATGTATTTATACTTATATATTTATTTGAATTAAAACATTTTTAGCTATGAAAACAATTTACAGTTTTATATACCTGCATAATTTACATTTAAGATAAATAAGTACTGGTTGTATTTTCATTCATGTATGGGTGTTACAATAAATCTTAAAGTAAATGTGGTACTTCCCTATCATTACATTTCCTGTTTTTTAAATGCCATGTTGGTACTAAGTTTTATGCTAAGTTCATGTTTATTTCTTACATACACTTTGTCACTGCCATGTTTCTGTGACAGCTTTTGAATACGGCATCAGAAGTATTCTCTTATCTCAAGAGCGTGAACTTTGGTTGCTTCACACAAGGAAGTAAAAAGAGACTGATTTATTACTTCCTTATACAAAGTAAATGGAGTATTGTAATCACAGTATCATATTTCAACTGAAATATCCATTTTGACCATTCCTAAATGTATTTGGATGATTTTTAGTCCAAAGGGGCTTTGTCCCTGAAGGACTATTATTTTCATTTTTTGATTTTGCATCGGATTACTCTGAATGCCCGTTTCACTTTTCAAATTGTTGCCACTAAAAATTATCACCCTGTATTATATTTAAAGAAATTAAACCTGTATAAATGAATGTATGTTTCTCTCATTGTGATAAAACGATGGTACCTAGAGGCATCTAATTTTCAATGACATAATCCTACTGCAAATATAGGCATCTGGAAGCCCAAATTTGAAATTTGGAATTTGTTTTATTATCAGTTTCATATTTTGTGAAACTTTAACGAATTTTTGATTAATAAACTTAAGATTTCAAAGCGAGCAATGACAATGTTGTACAGAAAAAACATTTTTATCTCCAGCGCTTGAGACTGTGGAAATTCTAAAGGTATGCTCAAAATTATTTTGTGATATTTCTCTTGAACTGAATTTTAAGGTTTAAGTTCGAAGAACATGATATTTAATAAATAAAGGTAACACACAAAATGTTAAAAAAACACCCCTTTAGATGTAATTTAAAATCTGAAACTTTCCCTTTTTTTTTTAAATTTCTGTTATCTCTTTACATACAGACAGAATAAAGCATGTTTTCCAAAAGCTATTGTAAAACGGATTTAGTGGATTAAAAAAGGATTTTTTTTTCATGATGGCTGTACATACATATGAATGTCTGTATGTATGTGTTTCTGAGTTATGCGAGACAAATACATACCTACATAGGTATGTGTCTTGCATGATTCAAAAGCCATTAGCTACAGAATGAAAATTTTTTATCATATATATATATATATATACAGGGTGACAATTGTTAAACTATATAAAATAAAACTGTCATGAATTCTAAAGGGTTTGCGTGATGAAGTTCAAACTTCGTGGTTGGCCGCAGGGCATAATGCGTGCTAGCATACACATGCAACTCTTTATAATCAGCCACTTTCAAGTTAAAATTTCATGGTACAGTGTGCCTGAGCATATAGCACTTTTGAAGGCCTATTATGTGAGCAGTAGCAGCCCGATTGCAGCTCAGAGGAAGTTTGCGACTGAGTACAGTCTGAAGACAGTCGGTCCAAGTTTGCTAACAATCAAGAATTTGGTTTGCAAGTTTGAGAGAATTGGTAGTGTTTGTGATGACAGTGTTGGCAACGTCAGTTGACAAGCAAGTGTTAAAACTCCTGAAAACATCGAGAAGACACAATCTGTGTTTCAAACTAGCCCAAGGAAATCAATCAGATGAGCACAACTGATGGGAATCAACCAGGAGACCCTGCATCTCTTTCCATACAAAATTCAAACCCATCAGCCACTAATGCCCATGGTCATGGAACAGTGGTTGTGTTTCGCCAGTGTAATTGTTGAAAGAATTGACAAACAAGAATTTGATGTGAATATGGTTTAGTTTAACGACAAAGCCCACTTATATTTGGATGATTTCATCAATAAGCAAAATTGGTACATATGGGGTACTGAGAATCCATATTTTGCAATTGAGAAGTCTCTCTACCCTCAATGAGTGACTGTGGGGTGTGCAATGTCCAGTGATGGAATAATGAATGCAATATTCGTTGATGGCACAGTGATTACTGAATGATATGTGATGGTTTTGGAAAATGATTTCATCCCCATTTACAAAGTGCCTCTGTTTTCGGCAAGATGTGGTTCATGCAAGATGGAGCTCAACCCCATCGGACCAAGAGAGTATTTGATGTCCTGGAAAAGCACTTTGAGGACTGCATTCTAGCTCTGGGGTACCCAGAAACCACTGGAATGGGACTCGCTTGGCCGCCATATTCTCTGGATCTGAACACCTTGTGACTCATTTTTGTGGGGCTATATTAAAGACAATGTGTACAGAAATAACCCCAATGCTGAGCTGAAAACTGCCATTCAGGTCATCAACAGCATCGCTGTTCTGACACTTCAATGGATCATGCAAAATTTTGCTGTTTGCCTGCACCACATCACAGCCAAAGATGGCAGGCATATCAAACATGTCATAACCTAAATCTGAATATCTGTAGTGATGTTTATATGTGGATTAAAGTTTGTGCACTCACTGATTTTAAATTTACGTTTTATTTCATGTAGTTCAATAATTGTCACCCTGTGTATATATATATATGCGCAGTCCTTTACCTGGATTTTATTTTTACAGCCATTGGTCGTAAACATATACTTCCGTTTACGGAAGTGTTTATGATGAAAGTATTAATTTTTTAGCAATTTCAATTTAAAAAAAATTAATTTCAACAAATAACAAAATCTAACTTTTATTGCTCTCACCTGATTCCTACACTTCTATTTGGAAAAGTTTTACGCTTGTTATGAAAAAATGAAATTATAAAAAGTTTGACTGTCATATGACGAAAATTGAGAGGGATTCTTAATTTCAAAATTGACAATTTTTGATGCCGCTTTTCAACCTTGAGGGTTTGGTTAGTTAAGTTAAAATAATTCGAAGAAATAAGGTAAAATGAAATGCACCAAAATATGTACACAATTTAATAGGTCGTACAAGGAATGTGTGGGAACATACAAGGAATGTGTACAAGGATGTGGTGCTCACACCAGATTTTATATTTGATTATGGCAGATTACAGGAGGGCTTATAGGAAGGATGCTTTCATAAAGGACTTTTTAATGGAAACTGCCTCATACTTACATTACATGTGGGGAAAATTATGAAAACACCCATGGGGCAAACCTGTTTGCTAGGATTTGAACCTGGGTCGAATTACCAGCATTCAGCAACTTTATCACTAGGCTGCAGATAAGCCTCTAAAAATAGAAAAAAAAAAGCCAAATAATTACAAATTTCTAGTATTAGTGGTAATTCATTACTAGATCTCTTTATAAAAGGGCAAATATGTCCATGGGATATAGTGAAAGTGTTTTTTAAATAATTTATTTAAACTTCTACTTATTTTGGTAGCTTATTCATTTTCAGGAAGCACTTCAGTACAAAGAAAACATTGGCATTGGATAAAATAAAATTTTGATATCAGTGAACATTTAGATAACTAAAAATTTTCTCCTACACAGATATTTTACTATTTCTGAATACAATGTATTGAGGTTGCTTGTTTGCGTTATAAAATATATGTTTTGTCCCTAAATAATGAGTGAGCCCAAAAAGTTTATTGGGGCGAAAAAGAGAATTCAGTATTAAATTTGATTGAACAGATTTTTACTATTTTATAATTAGGGTTATAATTTTATAAGAAAAACACAGAATTTTCAGGGGGATGGTTAAAAAATTATGTGTGTGGCCTTGTATTTAAATTAACATTTTCACAAGGATTTTATAACTTGTGGTATAGAATCATTAGTTTGTCGAATTAGGAAACATGAAAAATGTGCCATACCTATGCCCAGGGTTCAAATTTTGGATCTTCCAGCTAACACAGAACAGCTAATCCTAACACTGAATCCTTGGGGTGATGAACTATCATCTACCACATTTTAGTTCGGATGTCACTGTAGAGCAAGGATGTCAAACTCGCAGGCCGCATGCAGCCCACAACAAATATTTTTGCGACCCGGCCAATATATCGGCAAATGATAATATATAATAATAAAATAACATATTGACGAAGAAAAAAATGAAATGTTTACTGCTAAGTAATTAAGGATAATTTATTCAGTGCTGTTAGAGTACTCACAGCGAGCTGACACACACACTACTTAAATTACAAATGCGTGTGAGTAGCTTGCGTTCAGCTACCTTCGGCTTTTGGGGGACACATGCACTCAGAACTTGTACGCATCCCCCAATAGCCGAATGTGGCTGAACTCATGGTCTCAGTTTTCCAATCATAGTTTCGTACGATATATTGGTGCATGCATGTGCATGTACTTTGCTTTATTATTAATTATCACTTAATTTATATTGTTGCGGATTTCATAGTTATTTATTTATTTAGTTTTTTTTTATTTAGAATTGTAATTAGATTTGCTTCATGTTGTCTTAACAACGCAGATGATTTTTGAAATGACAAGGAATGCGTTGAAATGACAAGGAATGCGTTTTCTGAAATGCGTTGGAAGGTTAAAAATAGAACAGCGCGTGCATTTAATACCTAATAAATAAATATCTCGTAATTGCTGTTGCCATCCACAAAAATCCAGATATTTATAGATGATTCCAGTATATTCGAGAAATTAATTATAAAGCTTTTAAAAGCCGAGAACAAACAACTCATCTCAGTAGTAGTTGTAGTTCTAGCGAACTGTTTGTTTACTTAATGCTGTGATTGATTTGTAGCGATTTCGCTGTGAGATAGAATTAGTTTCTCTGTTTTGAATTGATTTTTGCTAAACGTTTGACATTTTGTGATATTGTTAGAATATTTTTGAAGAAATATTTCAGCATTTTGATTTATCTCTTGTGGAAAGAATAAATTTTTGTTAACTTTTTAACGTTAACCGTGTTTATTCCAGCCCTTTGTATTCAGTATGTCTATATCAAAACCAAGTGGTAGTAAAATTAAACGAAAAATCGCTGACGAACATAGAATATTCCAAGTAAAATGGGAATTAGAATATTTTTGCTGTGAAATAAAAGATAAAATAATCTGCTTGATATGTAATAATACTATTAATGTACCTAAGTTATATAATATTAAACGTCATTATGAACAACACAAATCAAAATATAACAATTACGAAGGATTAATGAGAGAAGAAAAGTTGAAAGAGCTCAAGTTAGGAGTGAAAAAGCAACAGTCCATGTTTAGTAAAGTATTGCAAGAAAGTGAAGCGGCGGTACATGCAAGCTACGTCTTGTCCGAGTTGATAGCTAAACATTCGAAGCCTTTTACTGACGGTGATTTCATCAAGGAATGTCTAATGAA